>OMNV01021094.1:8020-20432 GCA_900303265.1 Brotula barbata | reverse complement strand
GGGAAGGGGGGGGGGGGGGGAGAGGAGGACCGCGAGCGAAGGAAGAGAAGGAAAACATTCACTTAAAGGTTTTGCAAATGTTCTGTGTGGTAGGAAACACATTCATCATATTTGTTAGCGCTTAAGGCTGCACACAATGTGCTTTGGTAAGAAAAGCTCCACGTGAACCAAACTTGTTTACAATGGAAGTGCCTCGGGGTTTCTAACTTACTTTTCATATTTTACATGAATCAGGATGTTTGACGTTTTTCTTTATGGAATTTTTAACTATATTTTGTGGTTTTGCAGCGTTTGCCACGCTATGCGGGGGCGTTATTGTTTTTCGGTGCAGGGTGCGGTTATGATCTGCAACTTTTCAGCTCTAAAATTTCCATAGATTAAATAACAATACATCCATTATTAGTTTAAACTTATAAAAAATACATGGAGAAATGTGGCCTCTCTAAATGAAACCATAACTAAGAGTTGATATTTCACTCCTTATTTCGATTTTTTCATATTTGACTACATTTTTGTCTTTCCAAATGCATCAAAATTGTTGCGCGTGTAACCCATTTAAAAAGACGTGTTGCTATAATATTTATTTTATTTTCCTTATTTTATTACACATTAATTAATAACCACATTATTTTATTTGCATTTGTTATTTTAGTTCATAGGTAGAGTTTATTGGTTTAGCACTGCACAATCTTTTATTATTGGCGCGAAGAAACGGAAGTCCCGCCTCCCTCACGTAAAGGACAGGTGGACGATCTCTACTGCTGGAGAAGAACGGAACGAAAAAGTGACATCAGTGCATGACGTGAGCGTAGATAAAGTCTAGGAGAACAGTTAAAATCCAGAGGACCTGCGATAAATTTATACTTTTTATTTATCTCTTTTCTCTCGGTGAGTACCTCATACTAAACAGCTGCCGTCATTCCAGTTCTCCGTCAATTAGCTTAGCGGTTAGCTTAGCTGAGGCTGGACAGTTGAGCTGAGTCATTACAGTGAAAAACTTTTATTTAAGTATTTTTCAGTGCCAATTTTTAACTGTAATGATTGTGTTTAATGTGTGTATGTTGTTGTGTGAGTACAGAAAACTTCATAAATAATTTTCATGGTATGGGTTGTTTGAAGCTAATGTGTGGTAAGGAGATGTATAGTCGTACATTTATATGTAAATTTTATATTGAGATAGAAGTTTGAACTGTACAGATAGGAATATAATACATAAGACATTCTGTTTTACATTACACAGGCTGGGTTTTTTGTTTATGCCCATGATATATGGAACTGATTCTTTCCCTGACGAGGGAAATGGCGAGCCCACCCACAGTGACCTGGATTCATCATCCAGAGTGGACTGGATTGACCATCCTGTCTTCTCCCCTTGCTACCAGAGTGGTAGGAGTGTTGGAATTTTAAGGAGATTGAGATTGAGATTTTTTTCTTTTTGGGCATCATATTTTATTTTATTAAGGGTGCACCCACGAACAGAGACAATCAAAATGAGTCCTAATGATTTTTAAACATTTTTAGACTGTTGTGTAAATATAAATTGTTCTGTTCTTAAGTTTCCATCTTTGTTCAAGTTATTCTTCATGGTGTCCAGGTCATTTCATTACCCCTCGTTCATCAACTTCCACCCATTCGGATCCTATAGACGCAACAAATGAATACACGTCAAACTGATTCTTTATGATAAGTTTCCCCTGGGGATTTATTCTTGCAACAGAATGTGGAGTGATTGCATGAGCTTTTATCACATCTATTCACCAAAAAAATCCCTCACACTTAAAACACGATGTCCTTTTTCCAAGCACTTTTCTTGACCTTGAATCTTAAAAAGCGGAGACGTCAAGAACATCACAATCCGGCTGAATAACACGAGCCTATAGTCATGTAAAATTAGTTATGACTGGCGCCTGGCTGACATCTTAAAAAGACAAGTGGTATCTCCTTTTCATAAGGGACACTCGTGTTTTTCGCCAGATAAAGGAAATAAGACTGGGAACAATCAGGCACTTCATCTGGGAACGTTCTTTTGCAGCTTTGAATCGGCTCCACCACTCAGCCGTGCTGGTATCAGCCTAGACTGGAGGACGCTGAATGCCGTTAATCAAGACGACTTGTCCCCCTCGCACAAGTATCCAATTTGCTTTGCTTGTAAACGTTGCTCGAACCTGGTGGAGGTACGGTTGTCCTTGTTGGGACGTGTCCGGCGATGACGCTGACGTTGGAGCGTACGTTGAGATTGGAGGAACAATGTCGGAGCCTTGTACCGATGTGGCAGAGTAGGACACAAAGTACAGCAAATGAGTAAAAAGTAAAGCCGGTTGAGGGAAAGTATTTCAACACTCACACTGTGATTGTTCGTGAAGTGTACTCTTCTCTGCTATTGTACAATGGAGACTCTGGAAACGTAAGAAGTGCAAAGAGAAAACGACTCAAGCGGCATCACTTCACCCACACGTTCGCGGCCTCGTGTTGTTCCGGCCCTGTTGGGGTAAGTACTCCGTGCTGGAAAAAAAAGACTTGCAGCAATTCCAAACCCTACCAAGATCGATGAACTGTTAACAACATATGCATGAATTTTCCTGGTTGAGGTCAGGCTGTAGAATATTGACAAACAACCTATCTCTCTTTGTTTTGTTATCTATCTATCTATCTATCTATCTATCTATCTATCTATCTATCTATCTATCTATCTATCTATCTAACATCCATCCCTCCCTCCATCCATCCCTTCCTCCCCTCTGGTAGTTCTTGTTTTTTCCGCTCTCTTGTTATTTGTTTGCAGCTATTCTCAGAGTCCAAAACAGATGTAATTCTTCCATTTGTAGACTTTTAGGCCGTATTCCTAACAGTAAATTGTGTTTATTGGGAGACCCCAGTTACCCAAACATCTGCTCTATTTTATGCAGAATATGACCAGCAGGTTTGTATTTCTTTACATATACATTCTATATTTAATAAATATAAAATATATCTGTGATGGGGTCACATAGATGCAAACAGACATGTTTGTGCGGCGAGGATGCACACTTAATTATTAATTGAAAAAGCTCAAATCAAAACATAAACTGTGCTCAGAAAAATACAAACAGAATCATAGAGTCTTTGTGACTGAAAGCTAAGTCGGTCCCTGTCTGTCTATCAGCTGCAGATGCACCAATTACACAGACCTGTGTCCAATTGCCACTCAAGCTTCGACACCACAATGTGCTACAATGTCCCAAACACACAAACCCACACACATGCCAGCCCCCAAAACCAATCCCACTGCTGCAATATCTATCTCTCAAAGTTAAGAAATAAACTATTTTGACCAAATCCTGCTTGTCTTGCTACATGCTAACGTGTAAGCGTTCTTCCCTAGTCTGTGCCACGCCCTTCCTTTGGACGGTACTGATTCATGATGATCGTCTTTTGAGTGGCTCACACTTCAGGCAGGCCACTTTTTCTACCATTTACCCAAGCCCTTAAATAAAATGATCCTGTTTGACAGCAGTTAATGGGCCATGGCATCCATCACATCAGTTATTTTGTTGGCTAGACAGCTTTATGTGCTTTGTAAAATATAATGCGTGGTCAGAATGCATATAATTCTTTAACGTGTCCACAACTGCATTCTTTCATTTGGCAATAACATCGCGCTGGAGTATAATACGGCATTGATACCATGCTGTAAAAGTCTCAAAAGCTAATATGGGACGATTAAGTCTTTATCCATATGGCCTTGAGTTATCGGAATAATCTTTGCTGACAAACCTGATATGACGTTTTAAGTGTCGGGGTTATGTTGTGAATAAGAGTTCAATCAAACGCGGCATTAATTGGTTTGGAGTGGGGCCAGTCACATGTGACACCGTGCTTTACGGCTCTGAGAGAAATCTCCATGCTGAAAGGAGAAGGATGGAGATTTTCTAAGTATTTCCCGACCAAGGGCTCTCTTTGATTAATGGCTTCTTCCACTTGGAGTCCAAATACAAAAGAATAATTTTAGAAAGCCTAACATGTGCAGGTTAACTACAACGGCCTGCCCCTGCATGCTCAATTACTCTGCTAATTAGTATTTATGGTTTTTGTCAACCAAGGCGATTCAAGTCAGCTCGAAAGTCACTCTTCACGCCGTGATTTTCTGTTCTTTCTGGAGAGCTGCAGGTTTATCTCAACAATACAAACATACAGCGCGAAGAGGCCAATAGATTTCAAAAGGCTATTATTTGCATCATTGTTTTGAGTCCGTGCGCTCGGGCCTTTTGGGCGTTTTACAGACGTATCCATCACGTTCAACGTTTTATTAGTCAACAAAATTGTTTTTATGAGCTCTGAGTCTCTCGCACTCTCCAAACTACTGTAAGGCTTCAAAAAATGTCCCCTCCGAATCCAACACACTAAGTAAATATAGACGCTTTCTCCTTCAAAGCCTGTTGAATGCAACTCTTGACTCGCATTGATTGGGCATCGCCTAGGAGACGGACTCCCGGCTCCACACCACAACTCTTAACGCCAATTAAACCCCTGGCACCACCCTGTCACTCTGCACATTCTGTGACACATGAGTGATAACACGGACCCTTACCTTCAGCTCTCATCTGACACACATTAAATGGCACTAGACTCTTGCTTTTCCTGACATTTTGCACAAATCGATTGCAATTTAATCAGTGTGAGAACGGCGCTATCAGCCACGCTTACACCAGCTCTTTTTATGTTACCTGGGGTAAGCACTCCATGCTGGAAAAAAAAGACTTACAGCAATTTCAAACTCTAACAATATCAAATGTGCACTAAATAAACCCCAAAGACAGGAGCAGAGACCCAAAGTTGATAGTAATAAACCTAGATTAGATGTTCCTGTGAAAGTGTTATTTCCATTCCATGCACCCCATTAGATTTATTGTCACTCCCTCTCCCCTCTCTCTCTCTCTCTCCCTTCTCTCTCCCTCTCTGTCTCTCTTTGTGTGTGTGTTCTGTGTTGTGTGGGGGGGATTCCTCTCTTTCTCTTTCCCTCTGGTGTTAGTGCAATGATTATCCTATTATTCTTTGAAGTCTTTATAAAATATAAGCCTCCCCCCCAAAAAAACAACCCCCAAACATATGAACAAACACTCCTTTTAAGTGTCCGGGTCCTGCCAGGGAGCCCACAGCTGCAATATTTTGTTTTTGAAATTCTTACAGGTCAAAACAAGCTGAGAAAGAATATTTTTAAGAACAAAAGAGTGAAGGAGATGGAGGATTGTCCTGACTCCCAAATCGTTTTAAAGAGCAAAATCAATCATTCAATCAAGTAATCAATCAATCAATCAGGCAAGTAATCAATCAATCAAACAATCGACCAACCAATCAATCGGTCAATCAGTCAATCAACCAACCAACCAACCAACCAATCAATCGATCGATCAATCAATCAATCAGTCAACCATCGAATCAATCAACCAATCAATTAATGATCAACCAAACAACCAATCAATCAATCAATTGATTGAGAGAGGTCATAGAATAAAGGGGAAAACAGTAGCTGGAAAGACCACAAGAAGCCAGAAATAAAATAAAACAAAATAAAATGGAAGAAGATGAAACAAAAATAAAATGAAATTAGATTAAATTGAATAAAATTAAGTAATAAGTTGATTAAAATGAAAGCCTGGGTTAAAGATGTCATGGCAATGTTTCTTTTATTGACGTTTATCTTTACATATTTAGCGGTCCTGACAGCCACCCCCAGAAACACACACACACACACACACACACACACACACACAGCCATAAACAGTCTCCACTATTCAGCACTTAGAGTAACAAACTGAGATTTCAAGTACCTTTGCAATGCCAGGTTTCCAATGACTTAATAGCGTGATAATTTGTTAAAAGAAACATCTGTCACTATTTCCCCACCTGTATCTTTTCTTAGACACTCTCAGACTCACATATGCCCCTCTTCCTTACACACAGACACACACACACACACACACACTCACACTCACAGTGACACTCACACAGTATTCACCCCTTATCCTTGAATTTGCAATTAGGCCCATCTTTGCAGGACTTACACAGAGGAATGAGACAACTGAGACATGCTGCTTATATGCATGTGCAGATGAAGTATTGATTATGAATGGCAGGATACAATTTGAGCTATTAGCTTGAATAACATTTCACAAACATGTGCTCTCGCCATAATTGAGTAGAGGCATTAATGCACCAGTGATGTACAACTGTCTGAGTGCTGTCTGCCACCAGGTATCTCTGGGTTATACTGCCTGCAGCTATACAAATGGGAGCTGAAAATGAAAGGAACTCCATAACTGTTTTGGATGGAGGCTGGACTGATAAACGTGATAAAAATATTTATTTGGTTTATGTCGTCTCAGCTGGTGTCCCCCGCCCCCCTCCCCACTCTAAATCTACACGGGTGCAGTGATGGAGGTGGTGCAGAACAGGGACACGGCCTAAAGTAAAACCAGCACATGTTGATGCACACCCTAAATAAATACCCTACACGCACACACTACACTGTCTGCTAAATATTATCTTTAAGCAAATAAATAGTGCAAAAAACAAAAATTCTACAAAAGCCATAATTTGATTCCTAGGTGGAGTTAATGTAGTGTAGTGTTTGGTGCTATCATGGCTGGAGCCCACGGTATGATCAACCAAAAGATGTGAGCAGAGGATGTCATTAAAGGCACAATGTGTGTTACCGTGGCAACATCATAGAGCCCTCCATTTTTTTTTTTTTTTAGAGCTGCAGTTGTACTCAGGGGCCTGTTGTGAACAATCAACAATGCGTCCAGTCCCCCTAGGAATTAAAGGCACATAGCTAAATAAAGCACAGGTATCGTGATGCCACAGGTTTTCAATCTGCTGTTTGTCTCCTCTCTGCGGGGAGCGCTCCAACAATCTGTTTTCTTCAGGAAAATAAGACAAATATCAACACCAGACAATAGGTCCGTCTGTTTTATCCACTTTAACACTCAATTATTCCCAAAAAACAAAGCGTAAAACTCCTGCTGCATTTCCGGTCACTCTCTGATGCTTTGGGGCTTTGTTGTAATTCCAGGCAGCAGCCGGGCTGTTGGTTGGTTAAATGTAACTAAGTTCAACTCCCCGTGCTGGTACTTTTCCATTATGTTCCACAATGACCTCTCTGACCAAGGTAATTACCTCAGCTCTCGAGTCGTCCTAGTCAGAGATAAAACCCGGAGAGATCTTCCTGCATCAGATTAGCGGCGGTTTCTGCAGTCATCCGAGAACCACAACATTCCATAGTGAGTTTTACGTGTTTGTTTATTCATTAACATTTGATCTGTTGGCTAAAGAAAAGATGTCTTTAGTTTGCAGGCGGGCCTTGTCAGCACGAGGAGCACAGATAAGGAGAATGTAGTATTTAATTAAGAGGCCGGGAAGCCCTCTTGCTATCGAGGTACATACAGGCACCACACAGCAATTGACCTTAGTGAACATGTCATGACTTTATCTTGTTCTCATCAGGAGCAAGCAGGAGTTGTGAGGACAGCAAACAGCTGCGTTCGCAGACGCCCTTTATGTTTTCACAAACAATTTTGCTTCATTTGACTCCTTTTCCGAGGCGATATTGTTTTATCGCGCCTGTGGTGATGGCTGGAAAATATGTAAATAATAATTAAAGCGTCCAATGTGGGTTTTTTTTTTTCTATACAGCCCAATTATCATTTTAATGCATTTTACTTAAGAACGAGGGTGACAGGATGCAATGAAATTCAAAAGAGCATTTTCCCACGATGAACAACTATCAGGAGACGCTAAAACGTCTGCAATGATGATACTCCCATGGCTCCGTTTATGGGGGGCTCTACCGGGATAACATCTCCCCGCACTATCAACACATCGTTTGTTTTATAGCCATCCAAAATGGAATTATCAAGTTAAAACATCTTTAATTCATAATAATTATCAGTAGAATTGTCTGTTATTACCGTGCAACAGCTACAGGTTCAATCATGTTAAATAAACACAATAATATGTGAATTAAAGGAGCAGCTCTAAAGGCAATTAAACGCTGATCTAATTAGCATTTTAAGCTTAGCACACATCAGACAGGTTGTTATGTAGTTAGCGGATAAACACACATCAGAATGTGGTCGTGTGCGCGTGGAATTGCACACTTTTTTTTAGCATCCAACAATATGACAGAGTGCTCAAATGCAGCATTTGCACAATTGTCTTTTTTTTTTTTTCCTTTTTTTTTCTTGATGGGAGTTTTAATTTCTAAGCAATTTAAAATCCCCCATCTTCCGTCAGGCTACAGGCTATAGTCAGGATGGAAGCGACTTATTAAATTTCTCTATCATACAATTATTCTTAGTATGCAAAGGAAGTAGTGAAAAGGAGCTTGACAAGCATCACACTTAATTTGCATTCAGTGTTTTAATTTGCCAGACACACAATAGCAGTTTATCAGAGCTAAAAAAAAAAAAAAGAAAAAGAAAAAAGTACTGATGCTTTTAATTAGTTTCTAAATAGTTTTAATTCAACATCTGGTGTGTGTATAGAGGTGAGTGTAACCTATCTCATGAAAGTATCGGGCGCTGGAGCCGAGCGCGGTCAGGATATGATTCGAATGGAAATCATGCTTGAGAATTATTATTCATATGAAAATCGTTGGCAATAGCAAATTTCTGCGAGCAGGTGAGGTTGAAATGTGCAGGCTGAGATTAAACCGATGGTTGATTTTCTGCAGAATTTCATGCTTTTCAGAGGTTTTGCTTGAGTACTCGGGCACAGACATTGTTTTATTGTAAGCCGCTGCTTTTTGGAGATATTTTAACCACGTCCTGACAGTCACCTCTGACATTTGGCTAAATATGGTGTGTGGTGATATTTCACGTTTAAGGTTGATGCCATCAATTTTGCACATCAAATTGAGTTTAACGATCTTTGACATCACCGCTCAACGCTCAAACGACAACTTTCTACAAGCTTTTGTGGATGTGAGGGGAGGAAAGAAAGGAAAATTAAAGGGATCCTGGCGGTGCACTGACAGGAGAGTTTTATAGGTCGGCAGTGACACCCTGAGGTTGAAAGTGTAATTACACATCATTCTCCTGAATCGACTCTTGTTGACATGTTATCTCAAATGACTGTTCACCTAGGTCATTCCAAGAGTAAAGAAGGAAACAAAAAGAAAAGACAGCAGTGACCCGAGTGATCCGGCGGAGATATTCCAGAAACAGAATCGTTTATTTACTTCCAGCGTTGAGGCCCGATGCCGACCTTGAGTTGCCAGGCTGCAGCCCTCGTTTTCTTGGCTGGCGTCAGAGTCAAACAGAGGCATTTGGAAGTAACTTCAAGCAATTTCACACAAGCTACTGGTTACATCACAGAAATGAAATAGCAATATGCAAAAATACCAAAAGCTTTTCTATTTTGGCTCCCAGCGTTTGGAAAAGCTGCTCCGATGTTTCTCCTTGACCTCAATGTTCCCTCAGGGCCCATCATATCTGTCAAACATTCACTTCTGGCAAAATGTCTGAGAACAATATTTATCATTATTATTATTATTATTGTTATTATTATTATTATATTTAAGCATATGTTTAGTAATTTATCATTTTCATTCATTTTTATGTGGCCTTATAACAGATACTGTCTATATTGAAACGGTCTTCTAATGAGTCTTCTTATTCGTTAAAACAGTACAAATGGTCTCCCGCTGTCTATTATATCTCTATCTGCAGCTTTCTCAAAGGGTCAAAAACCTTTTCTGTGTGAGGAGAGATTATTGTGGATGAGAGAAAGGAGCCTCTTTATTATCTATTGCGTAACAAGTTAATATTAGCAATAATCACTTTAGCCTATTCTTAGCCCTTGATCACACTATGCACTGCTGCACCTCTTTTAAGATTATACTTGATTACGCTTAGGCTCCATCTTTTATCCTGCCTCTATTCTGTCTTTTTACCTTATTTCATTTGATGTATTTTTGCCATAATTTTATCTTCATTTTTTAACATTAATGTCCTTCACAGGATTTTATGATCATTTCCTGTATGAAAGGTGCTATATAAATAGTTATTATTCCTCTTAATAACGATGGTGATGATGATAGCAATAATGATAATAAAAATGAAATAAAAAAATATTTAAAATAATAAAATAAATAAATAAAATAAAATAAATGAAAAAAAAGTTAAAAAAAAAAAGAAAAAAATAGGGGATGCATAGTAGCATGTCCAAACTGGCCAACAGGGGGTGTAATAGCAGTAAGAAAAATGATCCGAGTTCCGGTCTGGCTGGCTATCTAAAGCCACATGACTCCCACACGGGGGTCATTTGACCAGCGGAGCTCACAGAACCAGTACCAAGAGGCAAAATGGAGCGTGGTATAAGCCTACAGATGAATTTCATATTTTCCTCACAAGGAATTAGTGCAATGAAAGACGACATGCCCTTCCAGTGAAACAATTACTTCTCCCAGCATGCACACTTACATGTAATCTCAGAACATTTTCTCTGGAAGCAGAAACTGTATGTAATAAGCAGCCACAGTTGGATGTGATTGATTTAATTTTGGTGAATTAAATATCTATGTAACGTTCTATTAATAGTCCCACAAACTCCTGATCGGAATATCTGTGGGAGAGTTTTAGGTACACGAGGACATAACGGCACTTCAGGGGATATTTTTCTTGAATATTTCTTTAGTTGAAATTAAAATAAATGGATCCATAGCACATCTTCAACACGGTATGCTGAGCGCTGTGTGATTTTCTGCTGTGAAACATAAATAATTTTGCTTCAAATGGGTTACGAGACCAAGCCAGAGTAATCTTCCTGTGTGACAATGGCAAACAGTTCACGGGGACGTTCTTGAACGCTCCAGCTCCGAGCAGATGACAGAGTGCAAAGTACCATCTGTAGGAAAAACATGTTTCGGAGGAATTACCCATCATCCACCGTGGCACAGCTCCAGCTCTGTGTGTACGTGTGTGTTTCTGTGCACAAAACTGAGTCATGATTATGACTTGGTGTGCGTGAGAGAGAGATAATAGATAGATGGAGAGAGAGAGAGAGAGTTCTTGTGTTCCCAGTTGGTTGGTTGATCATGTTCAGTGTCTTGGAAGACTTGGAGGGATTTTATTAAATGAGGCTCGTATCGTGCCGTGTCTCATGTTCCTCCTACACTTTATAATCACGGGGGAACATGCGCTATAAGACGTGAACACGGGCGACTATATGCGTACCTATGCACAGCTTCACACGCTCACATCAACACGACACCAAATCTGACAGATTACCACGCCACGGAGCTGATTTCCGTCATTATATGATAATGACTCCTTTATTTGCCGTGCGGCCGCATAATCTTACTAAATTATCCGAACGCCCGGTTTGAACAAACATTCGTTCTAATTAATACACAAACGGCGGCGTAATGATGGGGGTTTTTCCGTACGCGGCGGGCCTCGCCCCACCAGCGGCGTGAACCTCGGAGGACGAGCGAAATACAAGCACAAATGGAACGCGTGTGGGCCGAGACGAAGCCTTCGCTGTGGCTCCTGTGGGCCACAGGCTGTGTCCCTGATGTGCCCGCTCTCCTCTCCTCTCATGTGAGCAAGAGCCAAGTGGAGAGGATGATGGATACATCAACCCCAGGACACGGGGATACACCCTGATCTTAACATGTTTCCACATGAGTGGCATCGCTTCATGTTGAGGACATATGGCATGAATGTTTCCATGAATACAAATAAGACCGTAATGAATACGCTCTTCTTTTCCACTTACATATAATATGGATATATGAGTGTGTGTGCGTGTGTGCATGTGTGTGTGTGTGTGTGCCAAGCTCTTGCCTCAGATGAATAAGGACCATGTTAGAAGACAGTCAGTGAGGGTGATGAGCAGCACATTAATACTGGCTGCATTCCATTTCGGTGTCCTAGTGTTTGTGTATACTTTCTAATTTGGAACGCAGCAACATTAACACACTTCCTGCAGCCACGCATGTTTGCTACGGAGCAGCCAAACCCCGGTGACGGTGACGAGTAGCCCGGTGACATTAATAATGCATCACGTTTAAGTTTGCAGGGCAGCGTGGAGGTGTCAGGGTTTTACAAATGCTGTCTCACCGCCACACCGAAATAGAACCCAGCAGGAATGTGACTATATTAGCGGCATCCCCGCCATAATGAGCGTACGAGCCGAACGCAAACAGCATCGCGAGGAGTGACAGTAGACGACATGATTTCGCAGGCAGTTTAGCATATTTACCGTGTTTACCGCTTTAGCTGCATTTGATAAGCTGCAATGGGATCAGCTTGACAGTTTATTCAAGGGCTCGCTGTCAGGGAGATTTCAAGGAGAAAAAAAAAAGCTGTGACGGAGCGAGAGCACAATAAAGGCAAACAGAAACCAACCCCGTGGCTTCAGAGCGGCGGGG
>OMNV01021093.1:0-17755 GCA_900303265.1 Brotula barbata | reverse complement strand
GGGCCCCCCCCCCCCCCACACACACACAGACACACACACACACACAGGGCTGAAAGCTGAACGGGAGTGGGCTTAACTCCTGCACACAGTCTGGCTACATATCTGATGACTGGGACCAGTAATTTTCTTTCCTTAAATAAGGCAGAAATTGGATAGGGTGAATGAAATTTGGCTGTCATATTGCAGTGATGGTGCGGCGCGGAGATTATGTGTTTCACATAATCGTTCATCATTTCCCAACCAGTGTTCAGGCTTAGCATAATGGAATTGGTAAACTGGTTTAAATCAGAACGTGAGGACAGACTATCAGGCAGACTGTGAGGCTCTGCGGTAATGTCTTCAGACACACACACACACACACACAGACACACAGACACACACACGGTGCCCACGCTGTATCCACAGGCACACACTGTCTCCATGTGGTGCTCATCACTGTGCTGAACTACATAAAAAATACCTTCAAACACCCACAGTGAGATTAAAGCTTTGCTTTGTTTTGTCATGTTTCAATGAACTTTAACCTTTGGACACACACTGTGTAGGTCTACTTTTTGTTTTAAGTTTCACAGCATTGATAATATGCTGCAATCTGTATCCATGATAAAAAATCAAACCATACACATAAAATATACGACATATATAATGAACATTGTACGGTTTTACACATTCTTAGTGAGCGAGTGTTTGAGATGATTTGATGTGTTTGACGCTGCAGTCTTATTGTCTTTATGTGTATGATAGTTTATAACTCATCATGTACAGTAAAGACCAACATGGTGGGATGATGATTAGGTGAGGATGAAGGTGACCAATTGAATTATTGGAGCATTATTCACTATGTTAGTGAAGTTAAACCTGCAGGGACTTTGGTGACCTCGTCAAATTAAAAGACCAGATCAGATCAAAAGTTCAGTCATTAGAAGAACGAGAGATTTCTGTGTTTTGTCACTGATTTTCATCAAAAATATCGATCCGTTCATGCCTTAAGACATTATTTTTACATGACTAAACTTGATGTTAGGTGCTTCTTAGTCGGCTTGCTTCAATCCAAACTGTCAGGAATTGTTTTTGTGACGTCACATTGACTGAATAAAACGCTGAAATCGTCGATGATATTACTGAGTATCAGTATTTGAACACGTGACATTGAGGTGTAACATCGGGCTCTTTGTACTCCGTCGCTGCTGCAGAGCCAAACCTGAACCATCGTCTGGTAATCGGAGGAGGAAAACGAGCAGCCAGCAGGTGAACCTTTGGCCACTAGGTGTCACTGTTGGCTGTTTGTAAAAGACGAGTGAGCTGCACCGATGAAACCCCTTCGACAGACACAATTACTGAAAGAATGTGTAAATCTGCCTTGAAAATTGAATTGAAACGTTTGCGTTGAATGTTTTCTATTATTTTCCCTAATGCTTATATGAGCTCCATCATGGACACCCCTACGCTCACACACACTCTTGTGTTTCTCTCTTTCATTCTTTTTGACCTCGTTCCTGGGGAAATGTGTGTTATTTTCCTATGTTGTTGTTGAATTTCTGTGCAATTTATTCTGTCCCACCTGTCACACGTGGCTATTTGAGCACAGGAAATCTCTTTTTGAATTTCCTATTCAAGATGTGTTATTGTCAAACCTTCTACCAAAGATTACAGTGGGGGATATGGGAGACCATGGTGCACATAACAAAGGCAGATACGACTTATACAACATATACAACATTCTACAAATGTATGAAACGGACCTGTACAGCCATGAAGTTTATGATGTATACCGTAATGTGTTTAATATGTTTGTGTTGGTGCATTCAGTGACTGCCGGTCCTGGGTGGGTGCAGCTGAAGACTGCGTTACCTTAGGACCCGAGGACAAATGTGGTCACTCAGAATGTCTTTGGATTGCTGCGCATTTACAAAGGCCATGAAAGGATTCATCACTCGACTTAATCCACACCTGTAAAATGCAGCAGAGCAACCAGAATCCTTCATTGAGAGAAATCAGTGGAGCCTGTGAGCTTCTTAAGGAGGGCTTGAAGCTTCTTTCTGTATTTAGGTGAAATTTGCTGGTTGAGAGCTGAAACTTTCTTTTTTTTTTTTTTCCTGTAGATGATGCAAATTTTGTGCACCAGATGGACTTTTAAAACTAAAATAGTAGATAAAACCCAGCCCAGTGTAGAAATTTGAAACAGACTGAAATATCAGTAGGACCACCTGACCAACTAACATTGTTGGATTTACAGCTATTATTCAACATCTCCATTAATGTTGGATATGGAAAATATGGGCAAAGATTCACAGTACATATTTTTACAGGCTATATAATACATTTGATCCATTTTTCCTCATTCCAACACAATTCTTGTGTATTTGTACATGTATTTGTAATATTTTCATATGAATTACCATGAATGTCAAATATTCACCACTTCAGTTTAAAATCCTAATTTGAATCCCAGTACCACAGGTGGTATTATATATATTGTAATAAAATCATTTCTGTCGGCTGACTTAGAGGAATGAAATGTTTTTTTAGTCTCATTTCCTCTTTCATCCTAAAATCGCATCAATGTAGGTTTCTGCGCTCTTATATCTTCAAAAGTAAATATTTTATTTTGGATATCTAGTGAATCAAATAGGTAAAGTAACTAGTAATCGAGTACACTTCAAGACAAACTTCTGGGTTATTTTGGATAAGTTTAATGGGCCTTTAAAAATAAAAAAAAAATATTGTTAATTCAGTTTTCACACTGAAAAGTTAAAAAAAAAAAAATTAACAGTTTCGACAGAAGTTATGATTTAAAAATCTTAAAATTGATCACAGTAACCCTGATGGTTTTAATATATGGAATTTGTCATTTCTCTTCAATTCGTTCTCGTTGTCAGATTAACTCTCAGCCTAAAGGTCCATCTTAGTAGCCAAAGATACCAAAAGAGTAAGGTTCTATTTTGCAGAAATTATGTATTTTTATGCCGTTTCTCTATGGTCTAATCAACTTATTCAAATTCTAGATAATTGATGAGTGATGTGGGAGAAGCCCATTAATCCTTTACATAACATTGACATTGTTTACTTTCATGCGTACTCAACTACCTGTTTATTCACCTGTGTGTTAAGGGGTTAATGTAAGGAGAACGCGTTGCCCCCATCTTGTCTTACGTGTCCCGTGTCCTGTTTTGTGTACACCGTGACCGTGGTAGCCACGCTGTCACGGCGCTGTTTGTTACCGCGGCAGATGATGCTTCAAGGGGCACCTGTCATCCCAGCATGCATTGCGTGTCCAATATGGAGGAACTGGCGGTGGAGGTCCGTGGCTCCAACGGGGCTTATTACAAGGTAAATACCGGCTTATCGTGCACCGTTAAACGCGACAGTCCGTAGCACGACACACATGTGTACCGTGACAGCGAACGGAAGCATCTTTCGTTTGTTACAGCGCGCTGGCGTCGGCAACGACCGGCGATTAGCTTGTGAAAGCTAAGCTAGCTACAATTCGCAAATTAGGCTAACCTCACTAGCATTGGGTACAGTTTCACTTTGAGCAACCTTTTTTTTTTACTTGAAAGTGTTTAAATTATGTCATTTGATCTATTCATCCATGTACGACCCCCCGAAATTGGTGTTAATTAGCATTCGCTTCTTGTCGCTCCAAGCTAAAAACTTACCTAACGTTTATGCTAATTGGCTAACAGGCTAAGTGTGTATCATCGTGTAATATCATCATGAACATGTGATTATGGACCATATGAACCTATTAAGTATGCGCTCAGCATTGATAAAGTAAAAGTTCTGACGGTGAACGCGAAGCTTCAACCGCACCTGCCAGACGGTTATCTGTGCCTGTCTATCATTTGATACCCCATCATGCCTGAGCAATGTCGTGTGTGTGTGTGTGTGTGTGTGTGTGTGTGTGTGTGTGTGCGTGCGTGCGTGTGTGCGCGCGCCGGCTGTTGCCTGTCAGTCGTGAACAGTTGGTATGTCAGCAGAGGGTCAGACGTAAAAGTTATTTGTAGACCTGCAGTTACGGTCCACTCCGCTTTCCCTCTCCCATTTTTTTACGTGATTCCTCTGCTGTGTTTCTTTTTTTTTCCTTTTCTTCTTTCACTCCACGGTTTCTGCGGCTCCTTAAAAAGACTTACGTTTATTCATGTGAAAAACAGGCCCGATTTAGTGTTTTAAATACATCTTGCATAAGAGTTATGAAAACAGTTGACATAGGAAATAACGTTTAAATTTCTTAGTTGGCCCACTGCATTGTGAAATATCAGGACGGAATATGGAAATTTGATGTGTAAGTTAGTGTTTTGAATAACTATCACACAGATCAGAATTGGTGGTAGAAGCAGCAGCAGTTGCCTGTTTTTACAGGGGGCACTAGCTTTGAAGAAGAAGACGAATCAGGACTTTCGTCTTAACTGTAAGCGCCCAGGGAGCAACACGGGGGGGACACATAGACAGCAGGAGGTGGGATTTAAACTGACAACCTTATGGTTGGAGGACGATCTGCTCTACCGCTGAGCCATGGCCGCCATAGCTTCAGTTAGTTCACCTTACTTTTACAATGGGAACGCAAAGCACAAAGTTGAACCAATTTTGTGATGTGGTTCAGATCGGTTGAAGACAAGAAGATATTTAAACTCAGGTCAAGGTGAATCTAACCTGTGAAATCCCTCAGGAAGCAGCTGTGAAAATGCAGTTTTTTCAGTGTGCTCCAGTTCCAGTTCAGATACATGTATATGCAGTAACAACCACATTAACAGATCTCCTCTCTTGGCTGAGAGGTGAAATGTTGTTTTGTATCTTCAGTTATGTTCACTTGCCCTCAACTCAACCCTTCTTGGACACATTTGACTTAGATGATGATCTTTTAGCAGCTTCAGAAGAAAGGTTCTCAACAGGGGCAGTGTGGGCCTAAACATGGAGATTTAGAAGTTGTCATCTGTTCTGTGAAAACAAGAACACATTTTTTTTTTTTTTTGCAAACAGTGCTGTTAGACAGCTTGTAGCCTCAAGAATCTCAAGGCACCGCTGGTAAATCTGACTTAATCCGTTGGTTGACTGCAATTTCCAATTTGTATAATCAATATTTCCAAATTTCCAACACCACAGGAAGGCACCACGAGGCCTTCGAGGCCTACAGGAAGTAGCTAAAGTCCATGGGTTGGAATATTTGTAATATTCCCCACTTACGTCAATGACTTGCTGGAAGAATCAGGATAGCGTGAAGTGTTTCTCTGTCCTTTCCGTCCTAAGTGGGACGTCATGTCAGTCGGCTGTCAAGTTCTTGTTTTTGTTTACTCATGGCACTCTTATCTGTCTGTACCACAGGGCTTTGTCAAAGACATCCACGATGACTCTCTCACCATTGCCTTTGAGAACAAGTGAGTTTCACTGGTGTGTTTGTCATGATGATGAGAAAGACAGACGGTCAATCTTGGCTTTGTACAAAATTTTACGATTTCCAAAGTAATCGAAGGACATAAATGTTTCATCTTTTTCAATGTGGATGTTGTTTCCAGCTGGCAGCCAGAACGTCAGGTGCCCTTCAGTGATGTCAGGCTCCCACCCCCCGCTGATGGCAAAAAGGACATTGGAGAAGGCGAGGAGGTGGAGGTGAGGAGGACACAAACGCGCAACGTGCCCCTGTCTGTACGTCTGTCTGTCTTTATGTCTCTTACATTGTGTCCGTCATTCTCTCCTGTTAGATCTTCTCCAGAGCCAACGAACAGGAACCCTGTGGTTGGTGGTTGGCCAAAGTCCGCATGATGAAGGGCGATGTGAGTGTTTTTTCCTACAGAAAAGAAATTATTCAATCCACAGGCTTATTCATTTGAGCTGAAGACATGATCTGTCATTTCAGTTCTACGTCATCGAGTACGCGGCCTGCGACGCCACTTACAACGAGATAGTGACGTTCGAGCGTCTTCGACCGGTCAACACTAACACGGCGGCAACCAAGAACACCTTTCACAAGTGCACTGTCCCTGTTCCTCAGGATCTGCAAGAAGCGTATGTATGGCAGCTGTAAACTAACAATTTATGGGTGGACTAAACTGAACCTTACAGCGCTCAAGTGGTCTTGGAAATCCCAGGAAAGTTATGGAATTTGGAAAAAGAAAACTTAAACCATTTATTTTTTTGGGGAAGGATGTTGTTTTAACAGTCCGATGAAAAAAGTATTCATACAAACTATAATAATTGCACGAGAATTCTGATCAGTAATACCACAGTTTCTGGTCATTTCAGACCACATGTTGATGGAAACATGAATAATTATAATAATATCAACCCTGAATTATGGATAAAAAATGGCAGGCAAATGTGTCTTACCAAAATGCCACAATAAACATCATTATCGTCCAGATTTAATACAAATGTTTACTATTACAAATCATACTGAGTCACTTCTGATTGGAATGTTTATGTTTTGTCTGCATTATCTACATGTGGTCTCCCACGTTTTATATGGGCAGCATGAAGGCTTAGTGTGCATTGTTGCCTCACAGCAAGAAGGTCATGGGTCGACCTCCACACCTTTCCGTGTGGAGTTTGCATGTTCTCCGCGTGTCTGAGTGGGTTTCCTGCGGGTGCTCCGGTTTCCCCCAAAACATGTAAATGGACTGCATTTCCATAGCGCTTTTATCCAAAATACTTAACAATGATTGCCTCACACACACAAATATAAAGAAATAATTTCTCTACAGGGATTAATAAAGTATTGTCTTTTCTTTTTTTTCAATGGGTAGAAACATCTCAGAACATCACAAAGGATGTGTAGATTTGGAAGTGAAGTGAAAGGTTGTGGAAATTCATTGGCCAAAATTGATACGAACTCTCATTGAGATTTATTTGTCTTTGTTCCGTTGTAGGTGCCAGAGTGAGAATGCCCACAAGGACTTCAAAAAAGCTGTGGGTGCATGTCGTGTGTCCTACTGCCCTGAGAGCAGCCTGCTCATCATCGTGGTAACTGAAGCACTCTGTGTTTGTGAATATGAATATGAATATGTTCCTTCTCTGCTTTGTCCGTTGCAAGTGAACAGATACTGTATGTGTGTACCAGTAATTACTTTCCTCGTGTTTTCTGTGTGTGTGGTGTGTAGTCCACCAATGAGACGACAGTGAAGCGCGTCTCTTTGTTAAGTGACATGCACCTGCGCAGCCTTAGGACCAAGCTGCTGCTCATGTCACGCAACCAGGAAGCCACGAAACATCTGGAGGTCAGTGTTCAATAAAACCACCGTGTTCATCAGTCATTTATCCGCTATTTAGCCACTGTTGGCAGCTAATGGTGCTGAAACAAATGATACTGTGTAATAGGGCTGGACATTTCTGTTCAAAACAGATAATTCATAGTGGGCTGCACCCTTCCCCCCCACTTACTTCCTACAGAGCAACATGGCAGCAAGCGTTAGTACGTTCCCAAAAAAGGCACAGTCTCCTCAGTCGTTTGGAACTGGTTCGCTTTGCGGAGTCAGATCTCAAACAAACCACAGTTCGCTGCAAAGTTGGTTTAAAGGCTGTTGCAACCAAAGGCAGCAGCACGGCCAAATCTAGTCATCTCAAACAGGCAAGCGGCCAAGTAGGAGAAATGTGTCCCACTCCAAGATGCACAAAACCGCATCAGCCCACAAACACCTGCTAAAAAGCGGCAGACATTAGCGGAATCATTTTCCCATTGTGCTAAATATATGGAGCCCCGTTATTCAGTGGAAACGCCGGGGTTTATCCACATGCTGAAAACTATCGACCTCAGTGGGACAGGAGCCTCAAAATTATATTGTTTTGATTTATGATGATAGAGGAATTTACGTGAATATGTTTTGTCAAATTGCTGCAGGTTCCAGTGCAAATGTAAACAACTCCCACTCCTCTGAAACGACAAAGTGTACTTTTTGTTTGCAGCTTGCACTTGAACCCCAAAAGGGAAATTTAGTTTACTGTATTAACCAAAGGGAAATTCAGGTTGCATTTGTTGATTTTTTTATTGCCAAAATAAAAGTAAAACTTCCTTTGAGTAATTTCTTTGTCATTTGTTGTTTGTTTTTAAAAAAGGACAATAAATTGATTAAAGTCAGAACTCGAGTTGGGTGTGAAAAAAGAGATTTTATTCTTAGGCCTTATTGCCCTGCCTCGGAATGAACGTTTGAGGCAGAGCAGGAGATTGCCATAGTGATTGGGTTTAAAGGTTGGGAATTGATAAAAATGGTGAAAATAACTTTTTGTGTGTGTGGGTGTATCCAGAGCTCCAGGCAGTTGGCATCATCCTTTCAAGAAGAGTTTATGGTGAGAACGGACCTAATGGGCTTGGCCATCGGCAGCCACGGCAACAACATCCAGCAAGCACGGAAAGTACCTGGGGTCACTGCTATTGAGCTGGACGAGGAAACAGGCACTTTCAGGATATATGGAGAGGTTGGTTATTGCTTATTGCAGATGTGTTGACTTTCACTGTTTGTGCCATCTTCCCTTCTTTCTGTCAGTAGATGTTAACTTTTTGTGAACATCAGTTTAACTCTGAGGTCGGTCCAGACTGCGTATTCAGTAGTCAGGTGTTGACTGTTGATTATGCGCATTTGTTAGTTCTAAGGCATCTCAGTGTTGTTTTGCAGACAGCAGAGGCGGTGAAGAAGGCCAGGAACTACCTGGAATTCCTGGAGGACTCTGTCCAGGTGCCCAGGAACCTTGTGGGTATGTTGACATTTGCGTTTTTCCCGAAGTCATATGATTGGCAGTGATATGGCCACACAAATCACAAGATGTTACCCAGTACAACAATAATTCAGTATTAACTGAATTAGCCGTTTAAACCTCATTCTGTAATTCTTTCAGTTTAATAAAATAATGAATAAATTATCTATTTATTTACTTATTACTTTTCGCATGCTGACCAAATGTTGAATGTCAAATTGCCATGATGTCAAACAGTTACAGAGGCATCCAGAGGAGTAGAGGGAGGCTACAGTAGGATTTAAGAATTCTTAAGATTTGTACTCTCTCTCTGATTGTGTTTGTTCTGCTAATTCTCTGGACTTGTCTTGTGCTGTGTATGATTCTTACCCATGTCTTCTCAATTTTCCTGCATTCTGTCCACAGGCAAAGTGATTGGTAAGAACGGTAAGGTGATCCAAGAGATTGTGGACAAGTCCGGTGTAGTGAGGGTCAGGATAGAGGGAGACAATGACAACAAACACCCCCGACCGGAAGTAAGCCTGCGAATGCTGCTGTTTTTACTGCTGCTAAACCAAGCTGCTTTTAGAACACGATTGAAGCATCCACATTTTACAAATGAAATCCCCATATTAAATTTCTGTGTTGTTTGTTTCTGTTGGTGACACAGGGAATGGTCCCGTTCATCTTTGTGGGCACCAAGGAGAGCATTGGGAACGTTCAGGTTTTGCTGGAGTACCACATCTCTTACCTCAACGTAAGGATGAACTGTAAAAAAAAATATGTTTTTGTCTAGTTTTTTCACGGCTGCCTTTTACAGCCATTCCATTTAGCCTTCCTTTTTAGAGACAGAGATTTATCAATAACCTGTTTAGAATTTAACAATCGAGAGAAGTAGATGATATGCATTATGACTGAATTGGCCAAGAGCATGTAAATATCACTTTGTCATCATTGCTAAAATATTAAGAGAAGAAGGTTACTTTTATTAATCCTCTTGGGGAAATTAATTTTTAAGTTATCTGGTAGTTATCAGTGAATATTATTAGAAATAATGAATAACTGTTGGTAGCTTTTACCAAATCCCTTAAGAGTTGAGATGTGATATTTCTGTAATATGTCCATATTTCTGTAAGATTTAGTGTTGTTCTACATTTTGAACATTGTGAATACATTTTTTTATTGACTGAATGCATGTTTATGTCTTTGTGCAGTTTGTATATTTTGTGTGCAAAGGACATGCTTGAGCTTCTTGTGGAGAGTCAGAAACGTACAAGAGACAAAAAGTGTATTTAAACTAGAGGCATACTGAAAATGTATGGCTATCCCGTGAAGACACACTCATTTCACTCTCTGAAGAATTACAGCCACCCCAGATTTCCATTTTTGTCGCTTGCTTTCTCTTGAACCTAACCATCTTACTTATTTCTGTTTATTTGTCTCTATTGCTCTGTTTTTTACACCAAGGAGGTTGAACAGCTTCGTCTGGAACGCTTGCAGATTGATGAACAATTGCGTCAGGTCACCCAAGGTCACCGACCAACAGACCGAGAGAGAGAGCGAGGTGATCGTGGTGATCGTGGTGATCGTGGTGATCGTGGTGATCGAGGAGAGAGAGGAGAGAGAGGAGAGAGAGGAGGCCACAATACAGACGGCAGTGCTGGTGCCTCCTCATCATCCTTACATGGCAGTCGTTCTTATAATGGTCGGGGCCGTGGCCGCAGGGGCCACAACTACAACACTGGATATGGTGGGCAGACGGCTTATCTAAAACAGAAACTTCAAACCTTATTTTCTGCTACCGTCTATGATGTGGTGTTCAAAGCATGTTTGTGTTAAAATGTAGCAGTTATGTAAGAAATCAATGCTGGTGTTGAAATGTCTGCAGTAAGGATTCACACATTGTGTTCAGCAGTAGAATCTTCCATGTCTACAGTGCAGCGTGTATCCTTACAGATCAACAAAATGCATCGCAATATTCTGCCTTTTTTTTTATCCCAGCTCCTGCAGGTCCTGTATTATATTTTGCATTGTTGTCCATGCTGTTGTCCATTATCGGCAAATTTGTCTGCGTGACGTGTAATCCTTGATTCCTCCAGGCACCAACTCAGAGCAGTCCAATGCCTCGGAGACGGATTCGGAGCGCAGGGATGAGCTCAGTGACTGGTCCCTGGCTGGAGAAGATCAGGACAGGTGAGTTTTTAACAATACAATAATAAGGAAAACAACACAACCTTTATAAAAGCACTAAACCATGCACCTATTGCTGTTGTCGTGCTAATGTTCTTGTTAGTTTCCACGCTTTCACTGTATCCATTTCTCTGTATTTTCGTTGATTCCTTAACAATACTGATCGGTTAATTACAGACTAAAAGGAGTTATACCAATTTAAGAGCTATGCTGAGCTAAACTTGATAATAGAGAAGCCTATAGTCTATTGTTCAATGTAAAATGACATTTGTCTCTTTCTCTACTTTGGTAATTGTCTGTTGCTTGTTTCTTTCGGAGCTCGTTCTTTTTTGTCTTTATTTTATTTTCCACGTTCATTGTTGAATCTGCACATACTTCAGACGGACTGATTGACTTGTTTGATAATAGGGAGAGGGAAAGAGGCCCACGCTCACAAAGAGACAGCAGAAGGAGGCCCGGAGGTGGCAGAGGTCGAGGAGGAACTGGAGGGCGCGGAAGAGGAAGAGGGGGATACAGCAACATCTCAGGTCAAATACACACGGGCACACGCTCACATTTTTCTATCATTTTTCTATGAAATAGTTTTTATTGAAACAACCTCTGACCATTCTGTAACACACGTCCACCAACTTTTTGGTACAGGATCTCGAGACAATGTGGATAACCACGCCTACGGAGCCACGGAGACAAACACGGAGACAGACCAGACGGCCGATACAGATGCCAGCGAGTCCGCCACGCCTGCCAACCGTCGCCGAAGGTCTCGGCGACGCAGAACAGATGAGGATGCCACGTTGATGGATGGGATGAGCGAATCAGACAACGCCTCAATGAGTGAAAATGGAATTGGTAGGGAACTTATACAATTTATTTTTCCTTTATTGTCTTTGTACAGCTGTACAACGAGATCCAGATGCAATAACCCAATTAGCGCTTAACATACAAAACTATACAAGCATTTTTTCGACTAGCCGCCACATGTGCAATGAAATGTAAATGTTTATGTATAGGTATGTGTAGATTCATTTCACATATAGTCTCTGTAAGAAAGCTGGTCATCAGGAGACTAAAGTGTGTAGCCGTGCTTTGTTCCCATCCTAATCAAAAGTGGAGAAAAGAAAAGCCTGTCCAGTCCAAAGACGAGTGTCTTGTGTAAGTCCCAATTTCCTCTCTTTTTGATGAACCAACACGCTTAGATGACCCAGAAGCCAAACCTCAGCGCCGTAATCGTAGTCGCCGCCGGCGCACCCGCCTGCCTGAGGAGAGGCAGCCAGGTAACGACAGCGGCAGCTGGCACTTCTAACTTGGCTGCGGTTGCACACCGGGTTTGGTGTTTGTGTCACGAACAAGATTTACATAAATCTATTAAAACTATAACCTGCTTATTGAGTGTGACCTACACTAAATCATTCTAACAAAGATATGAAGTGACTCCTCCTGTCCCGTATGTCCAGGCGCAGAACTCATTAACTACCAGGCTGCAGCGTTTGAGTGTTTTAGTGTTCGTTAGCTGCTGGTTATCTGAGCTGTAGTCCTGTATTACAAATGATGTAGGTTCCTGTAGTGCTGTTATATTCTTTTACGTGAAGATGCACAAATCACAAACATCACTGAGATCAGTGCCTAAAAACCGCCTGGAAGAACCAACACCAAACTCAAATGTTGATGAAACTAACTCCACAGACACCAAGTTATGACTCGGTGCCTGCTCAATGTTCACCGTCAGGCTTTTTGTCATACAAGGTTTCTGCAGAGCCTTAAAAAGTTATAAATTTGTGTATGTAAAAATAAGGCCTTATGTAGTATTATTATTAAAAATTCTTAAATCCATCTTTCAACAGTCTTACAAAAACATTTATGTTTTATTTTGGCCCGCTGCAGCATCAAAAAAGTCTTTAAAAAGTCTGAAATTTAGCTTTCCTTAACCTGCAGAAACCACCTCGGGCAGTGCTTGGGACACGACGCGTGGTGATACAGAGATGAAACAGCAAAGTGTTGGCCACGGTACAACCTGGATGAACTCATGATGTCTGCAGTCACTTAACTGTAATGCCTGTCTGTACTGACATTCACTAATCCTCTGGTTAAGGATATTTGTTTGTGTAATGTAATGACAGCTTCATCACGGAGGACCAGTACTCACACGCAACCTGGACAGTCGTGCACCCTCAGTTTGTTGTGTGTTGTGGGTCAAGCGTTGAGAAATTTCCTGGATGATTTCTCCTGAAAAGACACACACTGTTGAGGCTCCCACCCCCACTTGATGAGAGGAGATGTCCTGAATGGTTGTCTTCTCTGTTGTCTTCTCTGTACAGTGACAGTGGCTGACTACATATCCAGGGCTGAGTCCCAGAGTCGACAGAATCCAGTCAAGGACACACGGAAATCCAAGGACCTGGTGAGTTTGTATATCTGCGATACGTATGATCAGCATAAATAACATAAATAAATGTCTACAGCAGCCAACAATGTTGGACTTGAAGGGGTTTCATCAGGTTGAAATCAACAGAAACATTCTAACCCAATTGTTTACAACCTATGTTGCCCCATGGACATCCTTCCTTCCTGACTCTGAATCAACCTTTGGTCCTCTGATGGAGGGGCTGGGGGAGTCGGGGGATGAGATGAGGGGTTTTTTCTTACCTGTTACTGAGATTTCTGGGTGTGGGTGGGGAGTTAGACACAATCTGTCTCTTCTTGTAAGTCCAGTGGTAGACGTGTCCTTTTCTGTCTCCGGCCGAGCCCTGTTCTTGTTCCTCTGGTACGACTGTGTGAAAAATCCACTGTGACCGAGCGACGGACTTGGAAATTTTTATTCATTTGGTTTGGATTATTCTTAAACAACAAAATAAAAATAACAATTTGAATAAAAACAATACAATAATTTTACTCCAGCTGGCCAAAAAAATGACATCACTGACGTCTTTGTCGTGGACTACCTGCAGTACCACCACAGACCACCCGTCGATAACCCCCGCTGTTTGTTCCGCCTTCCATTTAGGATAAAGTGGATCCCATCGCCGAACACAGTCCACAGTCTGCCCCGGCGACTGCCAACGGATCGGACAGCAATGCTGCCGATGACAACGGCGACAAAGAAACCAGATCTCCCAGGTCTCCCACTGAGGATCCCGCTAAAGTCTCCTACAAAGGAGACTCGAGCCCACAACCTGCTGTCAACGGACTCTCGTAGTCAGACCCGAGCAAAGGACAAGGTCTCAAATATTTGAACTTCTTAGGGTGCTCTTGATCGAAGCTTCCTGCCTCTTGAGCAGCTTCAAAGGCAAACTTTCTCATTTAAAAACAAATAAGCACTGTTTTATTTTCAGTGTTCAAATATTTGAAGCCTGTAATTTGTAGGTCGGCACCTTAAACCACCCTTTTGTACACACAAACACACACAAGGATACACATTCTGTCCAACTCTTCTCATTTTACAACTGTTTTCACGATAGTTCTTCCTGTACAAGCTTGCCAAAGATAGTCAAACACGTATTCACAGACTCCACATACTGCACTGTTCAGTCAGCTCCTCGTTGAGAGCTCAGGGAGAGGTTGGACTGAATGCAGAACGGGATTCCAGTCAAACCCATACTGTGGTATTAATGCAGCGCTTAACGTTCATTAGTGAATTCATTTTTTTTCATTTGTAAAAATATAACACAAGTGATGGATGTCAGAGATAAATAAGATGCTTCCACAACCTTTTCCACAATGTTTTGTACATCTGAAGTTTGTAAATGAAATATTCTGCATATCAAGTAGTACCACAGTGTAGGCAGGTTTGTTGGAAACCCATTTGTGTTTGACAAACAAATACGTGATCAGCTGTCGTGCCTTGAGAGTAGATTCAACATGTTGTTGCCTGGCTCTGCACATCATCTGAAATTGTTTCACTTATTTTTCGGGTTTCCTTGCCCGACAGATGACTTGTTGCCACGTGCTAACTCCTCCTGAGGGCAACGCAAAGCAGCCTGAAACAAAACGCTGAAAGACCCTGACAGGATTTCAGAGGCATATCTTAACAATAGCAGGCGTGTCTATTTGTATTGTTGTGGAGGGGGCGGGGGGAGTCCAGTTATCCTTTATATATCAGTTGAGGAGTTTGACATTAGCTGCTTTCTGTTTATAATATGCAACCACTTTGGTCGTAGGAGGAAATGCTATTACAGCACATCCAGGAAAGAAAGAAACAATAGGAGCGTTGTTTTCTTTGCACTGAAATGTAACCCTTATCTGTGATGGGTAGCTGTAGTTGAGTCTGGAAACCAATCTGTAGCCATTCAGTGCCGGGTTTCCACAAAACATCTCGTCAATAAGCACTGGGCAGTTGGATCATTTTTTAACTTTTAAGGATGGGAAGGCCATCATGATTCCCCTGCAAAACCCACTTTAAATGAAGGCAGATACAAAGCATGTTTTGTTTGATTATTGGGCCCGATAGGTTTGTTGTGTCCAAACCACCCCCCCACCCCACGATTAAAGTTACAAACCATCGAGTTAAGATGACAGCGGTTATAAGACGCATCCAGAACAGTCTCGGTGAAGATGATGTCATTTTCATGGTTCTTCCACAGACTGGCTGGATGGATGGAATCTGGTCATGACTGTTCCACTAATGAAAGACATTTATTGGGTTTATTTATTTTTTAAAAATGTACAGTATTTAAAAAATAAAACAAGATACTTTTTTCTGAACACTACAAACTGGCATTGATAGGACGGGGTATTGTTTTCAGAAGGATGATGACAAATTGGACTACTGAGAATTCTGACTTCCTAAGTGGTTTTTGTTTTTTGGGTCGACTACAGTGTTTGTTTTTTAAGGATCATTCTGGTTGGTTGATGTGCAATATGTTTTGTATGCAGGTAGTTCTTAAATAAACTCGATCTTCCATGTAGATCTAAAACATGACTGCGTCTGGTTCACTTGAGGCATGTGACATCAGTTTACGTAAACAAATGATTATGTAAGCAAAAAAGAGTTCTCAGTAGCCATCCAGTGACCTCTTCAGCATCTAATGGTCACATTTGAGCATGTTACATTAATGAAACTGCTATACCAGCACTCAAACTCTGATCATCATCATGTAGGTTACCCTGGGCTGATTATTTAATTAGCTTATGTTGGTTTTTTGTCCCCCAAGAGTAGCTGGAGTTTGTGAAATTTTCATTCTCAGCCCAAAAAAAGAGGCTAAATGCTATTTATTAGCTGAGCACAACATGATTTATTTGTCACAAACAATCACAAAAGGCTGGTGCTCCTCATCCAATCAGTGCAACACGTGAATAAGAGCAGTGTCAGCAGTAAGAGATCCCATTCCATCAGCAGCATCCTGCCTGCTATTTCTTTGTCTGGTTGTCCATCAGGTCCTTTGCTTCGTTTATCTTTGCTGCTAGGTAAGGAGATCCACCTGTGAGATGATACAGACATTTAATGACTATTATACTATACCAAATATGTTGATTGTTCTTCAGTTCCCCTGATAGAACTGAAAACCTGCAACTATGCAATGTGTCATTTACTGGACAAGAATTGTTTTGTTTTATTATCTTAGGTAGGTCATCTCTGACCAGAGAAAGTTGGTGTAATGTGGAAATAATATAAACTGAGCAACTAATTATAGCCTGCAGGATCAACCACAAAATGTCGGGTACTGTTGTCTTCTTCTTACCTCTATCTGGGTGGTTTAGGATCATCAGTTTTCTGTGCGCTTCTCTGATCTTATTCCTGTTGGCTGTGGGACTGCAAAGCAAAGCAAAGGTACAACAGTGAATCATTTTTAATCAAGTGTTTCTATGGTGATTCTACAATATTTTCAAGGCCCGTCTTGTATGTACACCAGGGTTATAAATGAGGCCCTTGTGCAGTGAACGCTGCATAGCACCAAAAATAATGCTACCTACATAAAAACAAAACAATATCAGTGAAGTTCCGTATCACTTTCGTATTAGTGCGAACATTTTCCACATAATGAAAAAAATCTGCATCTCCCCCGTGTCAGAGCTGTAAATTGTCTCACAGATTTCACAGTACTGGATGCTGATGATGGTGGGACATGTGTTTGGGTAGGCTGTCCACATACCTGACTCCCAAAACCAGAGATGCCTCCCTTTTAGTCATCTTTGGCTCAAATCCACCTTTGTAGTACCCACCTCCAAAAGCCTGCAACAGCACACAGCTCATTGGTCAGTCTGGCACTCCGATTACACTTTTGTCCACCATATTCTGATATAAATTACATTTCTGGTGAATAAATACTGCATGAAAGCTTTGTAAACTTAGAGGTGGTGTTAAACTTTAAGTCCATCTTACTGTCTTTGGGAAGCTCTGAATGGCCTGTTTCACCTGGGGCTGCATCTGTTTCATGGCCTGCAGTGCATAGCGGCCTGGGAGAGACAAGGACGTGGGAAAACGTGGTGCTAAATTCATTAACAGCCGATTCAGCTGATCTATGCATTTATTAGGGAACGTCTTTACTGACGTCTTTTGAACACTACCAGTTGTTCTCTATAGGCGAGGCAGGGTTATTTCTGAAGCAGCATTCAGACTTAAAGTCAATTCAAATAGCTTTACAGAGGCATAGAGACATTAAACGTACAGATTAAAAACCAAAGAATTAAAAGAATCCACTCATTTCAATAACCTTGAATTGGAATCAAAGTGACTGCGTTTCTTTAAGGTATTAAACTAAAACTGATGAACTGGTGGTGACCTCTTTTGAAGTTTTTGATAAACTTTATTTACATAATAAAATACAAATATCAGTCACAGCAGTTCAACAACTTAAAAAACAAAAGTGACAGAAAAAATTAAATATAATAAAAAATTAAGGGACTTCTTTGACTAACAATTACAGATGACAAACCTCATCAATAATTCTGGGTAAATATTAGCCTCAGC
>OMNV01021090.1:15153-25276 GCA_900303265.1 Brotula barbata | reverse complement strand
GGTAAAACGTAACGCTGATACAGTTGGCGAGTGCAGAACGCCTCATGACTTCAAGATGCTGTAGTGGAAGACAACACCTTCCTACTGTGAAAAGCACAGCGATGTAGGGAAGGTGTAGCGAGTTCCAGGTATTAACCACTCACGTTTATCTCGCCCTCTCCTGTACATTTACACCACGATACTATAAACCTGACTTTAAAAACCCTACGTACGCCTTCAGCCGATTCAAATGGAGGAATTCATCGTACTGCGGTGCTGCATCCTGAGAGCATTGATTAGATGTAAATGTACCCACTGTGCCTCACGTGACTCCCTAAAGTGTATTTCCCTCCCAATTATACTTCATCAGTGCCTCAATTCATCACCTGACGTATTGACGGATAAGAATATTTATTAAGGTGGGAGCTTTGAGAGATTAATTGCTGTGTTTTGAGTGGAGAATAAAGCCACATTGTCGTGGTGCAGACTGAGCGTTGGGAGTGAAATATTGCCGCTGATCATCCTGCGTTTAAAGCAGTGGGTTGGATGCTTCGCCGACGCTCTCGTCCATCCTCTCATCCTGCGTCCTCCAGCTGGGAGCGGAGCTGTGAACATTCTGCTGCGGAGCGTCCTCCTCAGAAGGCGCCGTGCTGCCTCAGACGTCTGCTGTTTGTTCAGTTCAGGGTGCTGTGGTGTTTATCTTTCATCATGTGCACTTTGTCATGTCAGTCACGCCATGTTTTGGTAGGCAAAATGCCTCAGGAAAGCAAATTGTCAGCACTGGAACAAGTTCTACTGCACAGCGTGAGCTTCAAGGCCACGTCTTCCACCGGACTTCACGTCTGTGTCACAGTCATGGCGTTTGATAAATGGACGTATTGATGATTTCATGTGTTTTGGGTCAAAGTAATAAACCGTGACTTTTGAAGGGTTTCTTATTTCTGTTGTCCAAACGTGCTCAGTTTGAAGCTAACAGGTAAATTTGTTGTTGTTATGGTTTATGTTCCTAATGATTGTATATCAGTGTGGATCTTGAAATGTAAAACTTTATTTGTATTCATTATTTAACATGAATTGGTGCTTCTGTGGCTGATTTGCGTGTATCAGTGACTGCTGCAGTGTCCAGCCAAAAACAATCATTAAATGAAACCAAACGTGTGTGTGTGCGTGTGCGTGAGTGTGCGTGTGTGACAACCAGTGTTTCCTTACCTGTTCATGTCTACAGCAATGCTTTCATGCTCTCACATTACCAGTCCTCTATCTCTTCATCTCTCTTCCCCTCTATCCAACACCTCTTCTCTTCCTCCCTCATTCTCTCTCTCTCTCTCTCACTCTCTCTCTCTCTCTCTGCCAAGCCAGCCGATGTTGTCTATACCCTAGCTGTTGAAAAAGAATGAGTGTGTGTGTGTGTGCGTGCGCTCCGACATAGCTGAGAGATTTAATTGACACCCACTGAGAATTATACAAGCTTGCAAATGCTCTCTCTCTCTGTGTGTGTGTGTGTGTGTGTCTATATGTACTCCAGCCCACCGATGAAAGCTATGTGCTTGCAGAATGTTTCTCTCTGTGTTTTCATGTAGAGTGTGTTCATGTCAACATTTCCTTTGTTTTTTGTCTTCCCTCTTCCTCTTCAATCTTCCTCTGATTCCTTTAAGTCGCGGCCGCTCGTCTGATCTAAAATGAACATCTCCAGAATCCCTTATTGTCTTTTTGCGGCGTGGTACAAGAGGATTACATACGTGCAGCGGGGGAGGGTTGAACTTAACAACCCCTTGTTTATATCTTTAAGGTTAAGTGATAATCCCGAGTTGTTGTTTTTGTTTTTTTTGTGTGTCGTCTGACTGTAGGAGGTGATAATGACAACAGATGGTCAACATCCACATCCATAATTCTATGCAAAATGCAACTGTTGAATAGAGGTGATTTCACTTGTTGACATTCCCAAACACACCAATGTGAACATTCGGAGTGTGTATCCTTAAACTTCCTCTGTGGGTAAATCTACCAGCGACTCCACACCAATCACTTAGAACTGAAGAAGCCCCTTGGATGAGAGGCAACATGTCTTAAAGTATCTTCCATAATTTTCCCTCGATTTAAATCTTCTCAGGTGTCTCATTGTAGTTTATTGGGAATCGGCTAGCAAGATCGAACAAGCATATCTAAATCAGGTAGATAGTGTGGTGTTTTCACAAGCTAGGTCTTAAAATGCAACAATATTAGATATTTAACCATCAGCAAGTTGAAAGTTATTTTCATTGCTCCCTTGAGAATTGAACCCACAACTCCTTGATCTTACGACTACTGCTCTAACCACTGAGCCATGGAGGCCTAATGTTTGCTGACTGTTTTGTTGTTTTTCATTTCTAGTGTTGTACAGATTGAGTGTATGGTTTGAGTTTTGTCTGTTTTGGTCCTTTCCACTTGCCGTAGTTTGCTAGCTTCCTGGTCTAAAATGGTGGATCACTCAGAAGCAGCATGCAGCAAGACTTCAGCTTCTACTCAGCCAGAGAAGATATATCTCTGTGAGTAGACTTTTCTTTTTTTATCATCATTTCATTGTTTATCAGCATCAAACTAACACAAAGGTGGTTTATTGTTGATGGAGTAACTAGCTAACTCTAGAATAGCTTAGCTTTTAGTTAGTCTATATATTAGCATCAAGCTAACAAGGGCTACAAGGGGGATTTAATGCAGGTGCGGTTGGCATGCTAACTATATTTTAAGCGTTTCCGTGACGATCTCATTTAACATTAGCGTCAATTTTATTATTTTAATTAATAAAATTGGCTGGACTATTGCTCAGGGAAGCATTTAATAAATCATTTCTTTAAATATAAATACTAAACATTTATTCTTTACGTTTATGTTAAGTTTTAAATTTAAAGAAAATATTTTCGTTATCACTGCTTTGCCCTTTCAATAGAGAAGTGAATTTGCGATCCACCTCATGTTAACTTCACGAACACACTGACAGTAATTCAAGAATAAACAAGACCGATAATACACAGTTATCACAACCCGCTGCTTCCTTCCTTGTTATTTTTACAACCATTTATACATGTTTATACAGTAACTAGACCGAGATATGCAAATAAGCATGCAGAAGCGTGTACATGCTAGTATTACAGTACGGGCATATGACCTACATGTGCACATAAATCTGTACGTACATAATCACATTCAAGAAAAGACACAGACACTCAAAATAAATCAGAGCATATGTTTCATTCTCCATTTTTATGAATCCCTCTGATGCCCTATTGCCTTTTACAGCCTGGGGAAGCAGTTTCACGCATGATAAATTTTACATCATACTCGGAATATTTTTATCCTCGAATATGCAGATGATATGGCAAAGTCGATGAGTATAGACGTTAGGTAGTCATGTGTGTGCGCTTTGGATGGAGAAACTGTACTGTATTCGTAAGTCCACAGAGGGCTGTGTGTGTGTGTGTGTGTGTGTGTGTTTGCTTACATCTGTTTTGCTGATCTGTATCTGACTTGTAATGCGTGCCTTGTTTTCTTTCAATGCGCAATGTGGGCGTGAATTTGTGTACATTCATTCTACATCCTTCTTGCATGAATGCACTGTGTGTGTGATGTCACGTAGTATCGGGGTGTGCTCACCCTGTGGCTCCTGTAATTTATGATGATGATGATGATGATGATGATGATGATTTATCAGGAGTGCCACTCATCAGCAGTGAAAACATCATTCTGTGTATGCAGGCTGTCTATTTGTTTTAGATCCCTGAAGTACTCTACATGAATATGTATAATGTGTGTGTGTGTGTGTGTGTGTGTGTGTGTGAGAGAGAGAGAGTGTTTGTGTGTGTGTGTATTTGTCAACTCTTTTCTTAAAATAAAATGTCGAATGGAAATTAGAACTATACTCTGAGTCATCCACATGAGCCACAAGCAATTTGGTGTGTGTGTGTTTGTGTGTGTGTGTGTGCGTGCATAGTAGCTCTAATAATCCAATCCGCATATCGAATGTGATTCAAACCTTTATTAATTTTGTTTATAAGAAAATAAGTGTGTTTTCACCAATGTAAACATGAATATTCATTATGAATTCATCTGAATGTGAAAATAACAGCATAAAGTGAGCACTACGCCACCAAATGCTCTTTAGGCAGTATTATCCCGCCTGTATGGACAGCAATCTAACAATCTATTTCCATATAAATTACTATCCTGCATGCACCCTGGAAGTGATCTGGTAGTGATTCATTGTGATGCCTGTTAGTGTATAAACTCTCTCCACTCAATGGAAATGACTTTAACCTTTTTCAGTGTGATGGTGTTCATGGAAGTGGTTTACTGTGGCCCCACAATCCAGTACATGTAGCTCTGGATATGTAGAAAAAGGGAGCTCTGATGCCCTTTCAACAGGAAACTCTCTGAGTTTAAGTGAAGAATGGCATTTAAAGTGATGATCCTTAAGTTCTTAAAAAAAATGAAATCGTTTAGAAGACATTAAGTTAAAGAAACCAGCTGTCACTTAAAAGGTGTACCAAAATCCAACCCCCCAGCATGTCGCACGTGTCGGAATTAGAAGTTAGTTTCCACACGTTTAGATCATTTTTCCTCTTTATGTGTTAATCCTTAATGTTTGCCCACAACATTAATATAACAACAGTGTCGACGATTAAGGATGTGTGGTCACTTTGATTTGTTTGGGAACATTTCACGTGGAATTAATTCCAATTAATTTCCAATATGTTGTTATCAACGACATCTCCCATCAGAAGTAAGTCGTGACATGAAAAAAACAAAACAAACAAACAGGAAATCTAAGGATTATCACGTTAAACTAGCTGCACATCTGTGTACATAAATTGGACAGAGCTCTGGCTTTCCTACCTAATTGTTCGTACAGTGGTGTAAATCTGCGGAAAATTGAATTAATGACTTTCCAAACCTGTTGTCACCTAAACACACAATTGATTTCTGGCTCTGTTGGCAAGCTAACTAACCAGCAGACTGATTTACCAAAGCAGCCAGTGCTAATGTTGACAGAGTGCTGGCTAGCCTTTCCCATAATTGCCCCGTTCACAGAAGCCGCTAGATAATGAAGTATCACAGATAGGGATCAGGAGTGACGGGATGGTTAGGCAGAAGAGATTCCCTGGGTTAGGTAAGGCAGCTGAGATGGAGGGAAGATTATTGACTGACGCTCGCGTGACCTTGTAGCCACAGAGAGAGGTGGAATCAAACGATTGGCTGTTAGTATGTGTTGGAAAATATGAATATGCTCTGCAATATTTATTGAGGTAGAAAAATAATTTCCATAGTGCCAGGACGGATAAGAACCAGGATGGTGCAGTGGCCTGAATTTACAGGGAATGAGGAAACATTTGACCAGTATTGGATAAGTCTTATACAGGCCAAGATGGAGGGTTGAGTGAAACAGAAATTTATGTTGCATCATAGGCTTAGAATGAGGTGGACTGAGGATAAGAGGGGGGAATGAAGGAGACATGGGAGAGTTTATGGAGCTGAGCTGCTGCTGTCTGATTCAGGATGTAACACCTAATCTCCACAGGACACAGTATGCAACATCGCCCACTCTCCATTTAAACGTGCGTGTGCCCACCTCCAAAGTGCTGCCATTTAGTTTCAGACTAATAGAAAACGTTAGCTGGCGAGCTAGTCTTAGCATTATTTAGCGCACTAAGTTGAATGGATGAAGTGGTGAGGAAAGAGGATTATAGAGACAAACGTTGAGGTGACCAGACGTCCACTTTTTTTGGAGCGCAGTCTGTTATTTTACGATGCGATTTGTCTGCCTGTTTGCTCGCTCACGTTCTATGTGGAAACAGAAGTCCAGAAATGAGTCTGTAGCACTGACATGTTATTAGTTATTGTTAGTTGGTGCGAATGATGTCACAAGCTACTAACTAAAAAAACAGACTTCTTTATAGAATAAGCTACTGATTCTATTATGTGATTTAAAAATATTGGCTCTGTCAAGATTTCTGAATATGTACCAGTAGAAATACAAGAACAGATGAATTAAATTCTTCAGTATTTTCATTTTTATTCTGCCTCTTGAGCTGGGATGAGAATCAAAGCGCTCTCGCCATTCATACTTGGAAATCCAAGGTTTCTTTGATCGATAATTTAACATCCCTACTGGTTAGGATATGAATTGGGATTTTGTATTTTCTATGTATTGTACATTTTGCTGTCCAAAATTGTAGGATCGTTGAGTTGGAATAATTCATATCACTGAAAGCAGCCATGAACTGTTTGTGTTCTACAGTTCCACTTCACCATAGAGAACTAAGAGAAACAGTTCGCATCGGACTCCATAAAATGTGTCCTGTGGAAAGGCTAACTTGGGTCTGTAAGTGGAAAGATGGACAAATAAGTGACACCCTTTGACTTTCACATATTGTGAAAAATGACAGCGGCTTTACTGTTTACGCTTTGTAACAAGGTGGAAGGAGAATATTTTGAGAAATGCTACTAACGACACTGCAACACCTCTTCGTAGCTGGGTGTAAAAATCCGCTCTGGTTATACTTCTTATTAAACCTGTTTCAAGTAATGCACCATAAACTTAAAGGACTGATGCTGTTCAGATGTGATCTTTTGTTCTCTTAGATGTGTTTCTTTCATCTGCCTCTCACTGGTACTTTGGCTTCAGCTCATCTCTGCAGCACTGCATCTAAAATTATAGCTTTTAAAGTGGGCCAAAGAGATTTCACAGCTCTGATGTGTTGGTTCCTTATTTGTGGGTTTGTGAGGTCTTCTTGTTACACTTCATGTGTTTAAAACAAAACTAAATAAAATAAGCTGACATTTGTAAGCACATAAACTCTGATATAGTCTTGGTAAGGAGGTACGATGGGGCATAAAGCCTAGAACTAAATTAGGTTCTTCTTTTCGATGGAACCATACAGTTTTACCTTTAGTTTCTTAGACACTTTGCCAACAAGCTTCACGTATCATGACGTTAAAGGAAATTTCAGTAATCATCCCAGTGCACCTTTAGGTCCAACCGTTCCAAGTCTCTCATGGGGACCCAGCGTTCCTCCTTTTTTACACATTTATGTTTGATAAAAAAGCTAATTTTTTTCATTGTATTTTTTGTTAAAAGGAACCAGAATAGCATCTGATCCGTGGTGGTAAAAAATGATGAAAGTTTTATTAGCTTACACCATTTTAAACACAGGATGGTAGCACCATTATTTTAGTCTTCTTATTTTAACCCTCCTGTACAATGGGAACGGTCAAATTATTATGATCTAATTTTATAAAATCTTTGTCATTTTCATCAGATGCCTCAAACTCAATCTGTCATTTTCTTACCCATGTAAATCAACGGGATGGATTGTAGTTCTTTGTCAGTCCTGTCAGTTTGTGTATCTTCTTGTTTTCGTCAACAGAGAGTACCGATCTTGGAATGTGAGCTGAAAATAGTTCAGGAACTCCAGTTCGGGTACCAAGTGGGTGCTGGATTTGTAAAACAAAGGAAGGTGTCAGGAAAAATAGGTTTGTTTGTATTGGTCCCATATTTGTAATGTTTTCCACCATGTTCAATCAATTTTAACTCAGCAGACACCATGGAGATGTTTTAGGTGAATCTGGGCATCAGAAAATGTGGTTCAAGTACATGTGTACAGGCTACACTAGTAAATGTTCAGTATCCAAATGTGCAAAGTAATTGGCAGTGTAGTAAAAAAGACAATAGAGAAAAAACTGTAGTTGGTATTCCAACATTCTGTGTCATTGTATAGAGGTGTGGCTTAAAGCCACACGGAGTGGGCGTCTGGCAGCGTTCTTCTAGCCCTATCTCTCCAAAGATAAACAGCTAAACTGAAACGCACAGTCGCGGCAGTTGCACACTACAATTTGTGACATTTTTGCTACGCTAAGGGAGTATACTCTGAGGTAATGAAGGGATAGACACCCAAGAGAGTTCAAAATGTAAATTGTCTCAGTGCTACGGCAGCATGTTTATCAAGTCGAAGTAAGAAATAGAAAAATGTCTCCCAGTCGGCCACCAGCTGCAGGCTTCCAGGAGGAATCAGGTTTCCCGTCGGGACGGATAGAAAACAGGTACACTAACATGCAAAAATTCACAAGACAGAGAAGGAAAAACATGCATGTTCGGTTTGGATCCAAGGAGCAAATAGTTGTCTTTTATTTTAGAATAGAGCACAACAGGAACAATGTCAAGTGAGACGGATTTACAGTGTGAAGGGTTGTAATCTTGGCTCCTTTGAGGTTATCTTCTCTTTGTTTATAACTAACGACTAGAAAAAATACATTGAGTGTCCCTGGAAGAATGAGCAGAATATGATATATGTATCAGTGACACAAAATAAATGTTCTTAACTGTGAGGAATCTTGGCCTCCGCTACCAAAATAAGACCCTGACTATAATGTGGGACTCCTTGAAAAGTCCTCTGCTGTGTCCCTCCAGGCTGGACGGAGCGGCACTGCAGCATCATCCGCTGCTGTAACTGACAAGTGCGGGCGTGAAAAATAAATGCCGGCCACGGACTTTGACCCCCGCGCATCGCCTCGAAGCGGTTGAGAAATCAAATCGTCTGTTGTTTCGCCGCCGTGACAGTGCTACCAAAATACCTGAGCTCAGCAAATGGGTTCCTGACCGCTCCCTTTGGCCCCTTTCCCCTTCATCTCCTCTCTTGTCCTTCCGTCGGTCCTGCTCATCATCTCTCATATTGACCTCCATTCTCAACAACCTTCTTTTATCTGCCGCCCCTCCTCTACCGACGCCTCTTCATCTATCTACGTGCAGGCTGTCTTCCTCCCCTCCCATCATCTCTTCCTCTTTCCTGCCCTCGTCTTCCTTGGCCTTCAGAAATGCCTTCACTTTTTTTTTCTCTGTCTGCCCCTTATACCACCCACACATAGCCACACTCACACACACATAGCCACACACACTCAGATAGCCACACACACACTCGCTCTTCTTTTTTCCCGTCAGCTCAAGCCCAGTTTGACCTTAGTAAATGCAGCCATAGAACGTCTATTGATTTATGCATACAGATGTAGCGTGTGTTTGAGTGTGTGTGTGTGTCTGTCTGTGTGTGTTTCCTTGTTCACCCTTCTCAATGTCACATGCTCGTTAAGTCCCAAGTCCCTTTCAGATTGTGTGTATTAGTCAGAGAAAGCAAGAGTGTGTGTCATGTCTATGCATGTGCTTGCCTACTTGATAGTGTGTGTGTGTGTGTGTGTGTGTGTGTTCATTTGCCAGGCCTGTGTGATTGAGATGGAGAGGGTGTTGCAGGATCGCTTGTCTGCATGCACAATCGTTCAGACCTCAATATTAGTTTGACTGACGTCTCCTCCGCCCAATCAGGTCGCAGAGATAAGGGCAGGGCACGGCTCTGATTGGGAGATAAAGAAGATGGATTGACCCACAAGGCCTCCCTCTCTCACTCACTCCCTCACTCCAATGATGAATAATGTAGCTGTTTGTTTGATGAAGAAAAAGTGAAGGAGAGAGGGAGAGAGAGAGAGTGGAGGGAGGGAGGGAGGACGAGTGAAAGTACGGCGCAATCTGTGAAATGAGAGGAAATGAGACGAGGAGGAGAGCAGGAGAGCAGGAAAACGGATCTCTGTAAAGGAAAGAGGGATGAGAAAGAGGAGAGGAAGTGCACATAAGGAGAAATTAGGTGTAAGAAGAAGAAGCCCAAGGTAGAGTGAAGAGGAAATAAATAAATATGAAAAAGACAAGAAAAGGACGAGAGAATGAAATATGGAATAGCAGAGCTAAAAATAAGAAGGAAGAGGAGGACGGTAATGAATGGGCAGAGCAGGAAAGAGGAGAGCCAGAGAGATCCTTGATTTGCTGATGTTCCATCTTTCCAGGCTCCCATGCAGAACTTTTGCTGTTTAATCCAAAGTGCCATTGCGGAGGATGCACGAAGACGCGTAGCAGTGTTGGTCAGAAGGGAATTAAATTCCTTTGAAATGCTTCGAATGCTTTCGCTCTAAGTGTGGATATTGGAACAGCGAGCAGAGCTGGAAACAATTATAAAAAAAAAAAATAGATAAATAAAAAGTCAATGAGCGTGTCCAAGGCAGGTTTAACTCTGGAAGGACACAGTGAGAAAATGTAGAAGAGTAGAAATGTTGGGTTTTTTTAAATGCACAAAAA
>OMNV01021090.1:0-15133 GCA_900303265.1 Brotula barbata | reverse complement strand
CACAAAAAAATGAATTAATGTTAAAAAATCAACAATGATTTGAGGAACAACATTTATGAAATATACAATAAGGTGAGAAAGTGAAGTTTGTAATAGAGTTTAGAATATTTATTAAAAAACTGTATAAATAGTTCATCCATCTGCGGGTGGTTGAGCTACGCCTTTACTTTCTGATATAGAATTGTAATAAACAGAGAAATGAATTATTAACGCTAACCTAAATCTATTTAATTAACCTGATTATGTTAATGTCCGCGCCGGTGTAACATTACCGATGTGGTAAAGGGAGTACCGGGCGAAAACCATGGACAACCTGAATGTTAATGAGCTGCTGCATATTTAAGAGCCTTTTGTGCTCTCTGATGGAGAAGTAAAATGTCAAATAAGCAAAATGTCTGTGCGTAAAGACAGGACGCCTTAGTCTCTATTTCACCCAAATCTCTCTCTCTCTCTCTCTCCTCAGATCCGTGGTACGTATGGCCAGGTGCCACTAGGATTGAAGTGTAAAAGTCTTAATTTTGTGATTTGGCAGAAATGATCCTTTAACTTTATTGCGTATTCAGTCTGCAAAATGGATGAGCGATTCAAAATAACTATCGTAAACTTTTTTCTGTTGTGGGCTGCAAAAATTTGAAGAAACCCAGACTCATGTGGGAGCCCACAAATAGCTGTGACCCAACGTGTCCACGCAGGAAATCTTCCCGGTCCAACAGCAGCCCAGAAAGCTTAGAACAAACTCTGGATACAGTAAAGGAGCCGGGCCAGAGGGACACCGGGCAAAATGGGTCACGGATGTACAGTATGTCTCCATAAGCACGGGTCCAACGGTGAAACCCCACAAAAAAATATGTACAAGAGACAGACAGACCAGTTAGCATCAATGACGCTGATTCACCAATCAACCAGTGAGGGGCCTTGAATCTATGTCCCTCTGGTTGGAGGGAGTCTGTAAAACGAGGTAGGTAATCCCTCCTAAACCAGTTTGAAAGTAGCTGCCGCTCTGCAGTATGCCTCAGGCGTGGAGTGATGATTGTGTGTGTGTGCGTGTGTGCGTGTGCATGTGTGTTTGCCATAATGCTGAGACATCCAATGTTCCCATTTAAAATGGATGGAGAGAAAGAGAGAGAGGGGTGGAAAGACGAGTGAAGGAAAGCTGACAGAAGTTGAGAGAGGAAGCCAGTGTTTTTTGGGTCATGTGGGTTGCCCTATATAGTGTTTTCTGCCAACGATCTCAAAGGAACAGTGCACACACACAAACGATCCATTTTGCTGAGTAACATCAAAAGGTCTGTTTGTTTGAGCACTTTTTCGATATTACTCATCATCAATGAATCATCGTGTTTTGTTTTAGCTGTTTCCTTAATTATTCTGCAGAAACAGCCCACAGAGGACTTCGCAAAACAACTACACTTGTTGAAAACAAGGAAGAAGAAAGAGAGACGTTGGAAAACCCGGTTATCTCTTCATTTTCCGTCTCTGCCTTCCATTCCCTGGATTTCAAAATCAATTAGTTCATTTTTTACTTCATTACTTCAATGCTTTTTAGTCATAAAATCTAATAAATAGAAAACCTAAACCTTTGTGTAGAGTCATACAGACTGATTTCCTGCAACAGCAAAATAACTGCACTGTGTCGCTCCGCTAACAAAAATTGCCATTAAAGTCTTTATTTAATTTTTCACGTCTATGTCCGCCTCCAAAGTGAAACCATTGTCAGATCGTGCTCACTTCCAGCCCCATGTGACCGACGCCGCTGTGTATGCAGAATAACTAATCCATAAAGTGGAGAAACACTGTCATTGAGCATTCGACTTCTCATTCGGTATTCTGTGGTCTCACCAAGGTCAAATGATTAAAAAGAGGGCTTCAGGAGCCATGGGGAACTTCATCAATCTTCAAATGGTCCCAGGACCAGGAGAGTCTACATCCTCTACCCAGCAAAGGTAAGAAAGCCTGACTGTGTGCATGTGGAATTGTAAACGGAGGCTGGAACAGAGGTTTGTCAGCATGAACCTGTGATATTTGTTGTCAATGTGACCTTGAAATAAGTGTTTCTTTCTAATAGAAACTTTTCCCAGCGTTCCTGAAGTGTTTTCTTGCTGTGAAACAGGCGCTGTGAGGCGTTGGTTAGTAAAGTTACATTAGTTCCATCGTGGCATCAAAGCCAAACTTTCCAGTTTTCCCCTCAAGCAGGACTGGCAGCACATTTACTGTTTACATACTCTGCTTTTGTTGAGGTTATGTTAATCAGTGTAACCAGCTGCCGCGGTGGTTAGCTGGAACGAAAACCTGGAGCCTCCAGGCTTTTGGTTTCGGAAGCATTGATGTTGTCGAGATGTTTGAGCGCAGCGTGGAAGGAGAGGTGGCGTTAGTTAGCATTGAGGAAAACAAACAGAGAAGGAATTGCACTCCCTCACCGCTCCTCTACCTTCCATGGTTCTGGCAAATGTACATTCTCCAAAGAATATTGGACACTTACAAATAAATGTCAACCATCTGCGTGAGCGCAGAGCCGCCGGTTTTGTGCCACGTTCTGAATCCTGGCTGTACATGTATGTGGATTTGACTCTGGATATCAGTGGCTTTGGATCTCCAATCCGGCTGGATGCAGATAGCGAGAAATCCAATAAATCACTCGCTGGGGTGAAATTACAGATGGTATAGTAATATCACCATATGTCTTTGCTTACCGACCGTAAGCTTATGATACGATGATAATTCATGGTTTCATTTATTTGGAATATTTCATGCAGCCCAGGGACGCTGTCAAATCTGCTGCTGATACTGTTTTGGTGTTTGGTGTTGAGAAATGAAACATTTTTCTGCCCGCTGCATCAGTGGACTGACGTCTGCGGTACGTCTGAGTCACGGGGCCCAACCACGACGTTTACATGAGCTGTATTCATAAATACTTATGTATAGCATGCGTAAGCACACCTCAATCCTTCGGTATGTAGTCAGCCCCTCAAATGTTGCTAAAATACTTGTGTGTTTACATGAACCCAGAATAAGCTGACTCGTGTCAGCCTTGACCTCCTGTTTTATCAGGAATAATCTGAGAGTCATTAGTCGGTTTTAGTCAGACTAAGGCATGAGTTTAAATGATCGTATCGTGATCTGACTGGTGGTTGTCTTGGTAGGACTGAGTTCAGGTGTGTAAGTGTAGCTAGTTACCTACTGGGTACACGGGAGCATCACTATGGTAGCACTGGGACGACACGTTGGTGATGTCCTGGTCTGGTCAGATTGGAGCTCAGTCAGGGACTAAATGGAATCTTAAACGCAATATGATGGACTTCATGATGGCGATAGGACTGTTTGGAAGTTCTTAGTGTCCAATAGGCACCACAAAGACACGGTTAAAATTCCTCCCGGTCTCTGAATTGAAAATGTTTGCCCACTTTTCTCAAAGCTCCGATCACTTTTGTGGAGCTTTTGGGGACCTGGAAGCTTCTGTTGTGAAACCAGAGCCTTGTTTGGTGTCAGTAGAATATTTCAGATAGTCTGCAAGGTCATTTGTGAACCGAGCAGCCTTTACATCAGATTTGCAACCATAAAGTGCAGTTCTATGATTATGGGCCTTTCCCAGGTGTGACTGGCTGCCGACATGATTCAAAGTAAAGTGTCCATCAACCCCTGAAGCTGAGAGAACAGGAACCATACAACTTTGTTTTCCACCAATTTCCAGGATATAATGCACCCATAAAATCACTGTGGTCAAAATTTGCTTTATTAGAGTTCTTGCGTAGTCAGTGCAGTTCTTTAAACGGGTCGGATTTGCCTCGGACATTCTTATATGATTCTATACACATTCTCTATATACATTCTTATATTCTTATATTCCCTCCTCCAGAATGCAGTAATGCTGATTTCTACTCCAACTTTGGTTTTCACAACTAATGATGCTAAACGAATTCAACTACTTGTTAGGTACATTCATTTATTTAACATGGTTCTTTATCTAGTCACAGATTAGGGTCTAGTCCTTGTTTCGAAGAACCCATGTTTGTGCACCCAGCCATTTAAATCACCCTGTCATGAGGGCGTACAGAGTGAACGAGTGAACGTGGGCCTGAAACATCATAACACAGCATTGCCTTTAACCTTTTTATGAGGTCATGCTGAGCTGAGGAGAGGCAGCAGAGCAGGCATTTAAAGTCTGAGTCATTCATTTGCGTTAAGAATTTGTTTTGACAGTTATGTTTATTGTTTAAGGACACAGTGATGCTAGTTAAGATGCAGTAAACTGGAGGAGTTGTTCCATAAAATCACAAATGCTAATAAACAAAAAATGGCTTCATATGGGTTTGATTCAACAAATCACAAGTGAGGGAAGGACTGAGGTGAAAAGGGTGAAATTGAAACTCAAGGGCAGGGAAACTCAACATCCAACAGTGTTATGGAAATAGCAAACAACTTGGCTGATTAGTTTGTTTTAATTAGTGTGGTCTTCCAGAAACAGCCTTAGACAAACAGAATACTGCAGACTCGAGCCAAATGACAGCATGGAAATGTAGATTAGGGCTGTGGTTGCCATTCTTCAGGCACAAATGACATCTGAGTACATGAGGTTCCTTATTTTCAGCTCTGCCCACGCCCGACCAGGTAGACCAGGTGTGTCCCTCGATCCGTAGTTAGTTTGTCAAACACATTTACTCACTTGGCACAGCTATTTGAAGTAATCAGGTGGGGATCGGCGCTGTGCCAGAGCCTTTGGTGACTTGTGTTCAGGAGGTGTTGGTCATGTAAGTTTTGAGCAGATAATTGCTGAAAATGCGAAACCATTTGGGTCTGTGTTTTGTTCTAGGAAAGCAGAGAGTCGCTGTGTTTGTTTGTGGAACACTTGTGTCAGATGGCTCCAGGGGTACTAAGATGATTTGACTGATAATCTTCCAAGGTGTCGCGGAACTTGGATGTCTGTGTTGACTGTATCCATGGGATCACACCCGTAAGTCATCTCCGGCTACAGAACGACTATAACAAACCTGCGGGCTGTTTGCTGCGTAAATCCAGGAAAACCTATGGTGTAAACTTGTACCTGATAACAGTGGAAACCTGTACCAATTTAGCACGCTATCATGATTTTCCCCAGGTACTTGAATGGATCCAGCAGACTTCAAAAATGCAAATAAATAGCAGCGGAAGTTCAGGCTGCATTATCAGCATGAATCAGATAAGAGTTAATCAATGTCACCCTTGTAATGAGGTTGTTTCAGATGTGTCATCGGAGATTCAGGGGTTTGTTTTTTTTCACCTGCACTGCAAAAATAATAAAGTGTTTTTTGTTTTATATATATTGTTTTATGATTCAATGTTCAGATTTTTATATTGTTATTATTACTGTCAGTGTAAAGATATTTTTTAAATGTAATTTCATTTTTTTTTCACTTTTTCCTGTCACTGCCACTCATTCTAGAAAATAGCTAAATTGAAGGTGATACTCTGCATATCCGGGAGAGAGAGAGGGAGAAAGAGAGGGAGGGAGAGAGGGAGAAAGAGGGAGGGACCTCCTTAATTTAGTTGTTTTAGTTAACCACATTTGTCCTTACATGATTCATCAAGATAAAATAATTGATTTCCGTGGCTGATTGTGTTGTTTATGTTCATACTTGCCTACCAAACACAGAACATATAGGATTACATATTGATTTGTCAAGGAGCACAACATGTCTGTATGAAATATGTAACGATTCCTTTAAATAAGGATCAGCTGGCAACACTAAGTCTGGTAACAAGAAGCTTGCTTGGCATGGGGTCATTATTTGGAAAATAATTGACTGAATGATGTGATGAGTTGTGAGAGACGTATGAATAAGTTTATTGTATATTTGGCTGCATCCACACGTTCCCGTTTTTTTTTTTGCACAGTGAGCACGAACATGATGGAATCCCGAGCTAATGACAGTCCTGCTGCCTAAAAATATTGTATGTCCATCACAATAATATCACCTGCCAACACAGCCTCTCTCTCACACACACACACACACACGCGTCGAGGACAACCTCTGCACCTCCCTCGGTGCATGTTGTGCACAAACAAGTCGTGTCAGTTTCCTGGTCTCAGGCTTTCTCCATTACCGAACATTTGAATGGATGCTGATCTATAAATATTTCATTTCCTCCATCCCCTCGAGAGGAGACTCCAAACCCCTCAATATCTGAATAATGAGATGGAGGGAAGAGGAGGAGGAGGAGGGGGAGAGGTAAATTGAATAAGAAGGGTTGGATAGGAAGAGAAAACGAAATACAGAGAATCAAAATATTAAGTTAGTGAGTGGGTGACGCCATTGTCCAATAAGTGGAGAGTGTATCGTTCTGTTTGTTGATGCACACACTTGCACTCATTTTTTGTGCCGTACACACAATGTGTGTGTGTGTGTGTGTGTGTGTGTTCTTCCCAAAGAATCACAGCGCAGCGTGACAGTGATGTGCCTTTGACGTTCACAGCAGGGATAGAGGGAGCACAGAGGGAGAGTGGCGGAAGGAAGGATGAGTTAGCACGGAAGACGGACGAGTGAGGCCCAAGAATAGAACAATATGACACGGAAGTGCTGAAGTTCACGTGGGAGGGCAAGGAGGAGTTTGTGATCTTGAGTTTGATGGATGGATGAGGGAGCAAGAGGGGCAAACGAATGAAAGTGAGAAGGGAGAGACAGGAGCGAGACAAGGCCGGAAATTGACATCTTTCAAAATTTGTGCACAATAAGTAGTGAAGTGGAAAGATTTGACGTGTCCGGCGTGATTAGCATGGAAGCAGCCATGACTGATGTTTCTCGCTGACATATTCGGACAGGCCTTTCTTCCACAGTCCTTAAAGTAACATTCAACGTCAAGGAATTACATGCCTTTATTCATTAAATCTACACACTCCAGACTGAGCAGCAGGAAAGATGTATAGTTTCAAGAGAAGTCAAGTTGAGACTAAAATACGAGGTCAAGCCTCAGGCTGGGAAATACAGAGAGACAGAGAACACTGAGAAAAGTGGAACAGGACAGTAAACCACAAATAAGCAGAATATTTTGGAAAACAATAGAAAATAATACGAGAATCCATGCTTCTCTCTGCAGTGTATTCCATCACAATTACAGGATGAATTCAAGAGGAGGCCGTTTTTTTTCTATTTACACCAGCGTTTATTTCGATTTCTGCAAATGAGTACGTTACCAAAAAATTATTTAAAAGAACAATTTTCTTATAATCATTGGATTCACACAATCGTGGAAACTAGACATAAGAAATTGTAATATAAAGGGAAAAAAACAATTTAGCATTGTGATGAATATGTTGGTTAGGGTGAACTGTAAAAGCTACAATACTCTCATGTTGTAGTTTGGCTGTTCAGCAGTTTTGCTAATCATAATGTGGGGAGGGGGTGTAAAACAGAGATTAATAATGTTTTGACCTTGATCCCCGAGCTGCTGTCTGATTACAGCTTGCACCAAGAAGGCAGCGCTGACAGGACTTACAGGAACGTTAATTAATCTACAGACCAAGAAAGGTCACTAAATCTGACAAAGCCCTGTACGGTACAAGACATCTGGTATCTCTGTGGTTAACGCCTCCCGCAAGCGATGAGACAACTTCCATCCACGCGGTGTCTTTATCTGCCTCCTGCTTTCTACAGACAAATGTGTAAAATGAAGCCCAAACATCGAGAGCATAAAGAGCATTTAATGGGCAATCAAAAGTAGTGGATACTTTCATGGATTTTACTGTTTCAATTCAATCAGATCTTCTCCAGAAATTAGGAGGGTTTTTTATGCTTTTTTAATTGTGCCACGGTAAATTATTAAAAGGCCCATTAAATGTATCCGAAGGCCTTTAAATTACCCGTAACTCTTTGTATACTCAATTACCAGCGTTTCAGAAAAGGCAGGAAATAGATTGATGGCACGTAAACACTATTATCGGATTGAAATCGGCACATGGAAACTAAAACACACAGGAGAACCCAGGGCCACCACGCAGAGAGGCCCCGTCTGGGTTCAAACCCAGGCCCCTCTGGCTGTGGAGTGAAGAGTTGAACAGCGAGGTTCAGTTTGACATTCAGCTCCTCTACTGCAGCAGAACTATACCTGTCACCTAATTCTTTCAAGACTTTTTGCCCAAATGAATAAATGTAAACATTAGTGGTGCTATATCAATGACTGTGTAAATCACAGAACACGATGTAACTGCAAACACAAGCTTGGAAGGAGAAGATACAAGCGCTTCCTGTCCTTGAGGCATCTTAACGACACCTTTCCCTAACTATCATTCTGTCTGCTCTTTTAGATGGTCTGTAGATTTAGTCAGCTGCACGGCCACGTCTGGGGCCGAGCAGCTGTTTGGGGGTGAGTTCAGTAGTCCATTGGGGTTCTGAGATGCTGACTTCTCTCTCAAAGGGCGGTTTGGGCGACCCGTTCCATTGGGGCGTTCACTGCACTGCAGCTGTTCTGGTCTTTGGACTGATCTGATTTCATGAATTTTGAGAAGTCATATGAGAAGTAGAAGATCTAATGTTTCTTTTTTTTAATGGAAGCTCTGGTGTTCTCGTTGGCTGGAGGGGCAGTTTGTTGTGGAAATCAGCATTTCGCTAGAGTTCCTGAGCCATCGTACCTGGTCCGTCTAACACCTCACAGGCTCCATGCTTGTCTTTATCGTATTTTGTGCCTTCTTTTAGCTCAGGGTGCTTCTGATCGCTAACAGAAACCAAGCTGAGCACTGAGATGAATTCCTGCCCACCTGGTTCTGGCTAGCTGTCGGGTAGTTGTGCTCTGGACATCGTGTCTTCCAGCCCCCTGTCCTGTCCTCCACTGCACTTTCTAGTGACGTCTCACCATTGGAGTCAAAGGAGGATTCTCTGAGTACGTTCTGAAATAGATAGCAGCGGCTTCTAGAAAATATCTTCACAATTGTCTCTTTTGTGAAGTCATGGTGGGAGTTAGAATACAAGGAGTCAGAAGTATAATGGAGGGAAAGATGATAAAAACACACTCTGACAGACAAAGGAAGGGAAAGAGAAAATGAGTTTGAAGTAAGCAAACACGTTTGACAGATCACTGCAGTCCAAACATCCTCTGCTAGAATTCAGTCCTCATCCCGCTTTGTCTTTGTTCAATTTCTTCCCTCTGTCTTTTCACAGATAGAGTATATAACAGCTCCATTATCACTTCATAATAAACAGAAATTTTACAGCATGCTCCTCAGAAATGGCCTGAAACTTGGCTAAAAGTGTTGAACTGAAGCTGGTGACGCCTGTCAGAAAGTTTCCCAAAGTAATCAGAATAGTTGCTGGGATATTGCCCTTGTTTGTTGCCTTCTTTGTCTGCACTGCAACCAAAATTTGAACAAGTTTTTCAACTGTTTTGTTGCCAACTAGGTGTAAATTATGTAGTGGGTTTAGTACTGAGTAAAGTACACAAGTAAATATGTGAGCAACGCTGCTCACACAGCAACATTTGGGTCTCATGCGAGAGTTATCTAACGTTTTTTTCTTGCTACATTTTGGTGTGTGCAGGTCTGTGGAACGCTGGCACCCAACATTTATTTGATTACTAACACATAAACACATTCAGGCACTTTAGAGTTTCCAGTTGACTAACCTGCATGTGTTTGGTCCTGTGGGAGCTTCCCGTTCTCCGCTGTCCTTTCCCACTGGGACCGCAGTCCCGCTTTTATCAAATCCTCTCATTGAGAGGAGCAGAAGGAGGAAACAGAACGTGTCCTGGTGTTTCGTGAAGCCAGAGCCACACTGAATACATTCTCATCTCTTTCCACTGCATGTGTAGTTGGCGCTTGGGTGACGCGTGGACGACCAGCGCAGATGCAACCATCCGATAAAAATTGAGGCCACTTGGATCCTTGCAACTCTTATCAGAGCTTAAAGCAACTGTGTGAGTGGTGGTTTGTCAAACTGTCACTTTGCTCCTGTTGATTACAGCTGTAATTTATGATTTCAGTAATTTCACAGCTGCTTGTTATTCAGCGTGAGAGTACTACAAAAAAATCTACTAATTAATAAATTCCCAGTCACACAACTAATATATAATTTAGCTGTAATGTCCCTTCATGTGCAAATGAATGATAGATTGATGAGTTTGTACACAGTGGCAGTAAATACAGCTCTAAATGGAGTCAGATGTTGCTGTAAAATGGAGGGGGTTTTGTTTGTTTTGTAGCTCTTTGTGCCAATGTCTCTGTGTGTACTGTGGCTGTAATAAAGCCACAGATGGAACCACAACAGTTGCAAGTTTTGCTTCAAAGATAGTCGACTACTGCGGTGACATGAATCTAACAAGGTCACTCATATTGTGAACACAGCTCTTAGCTTCTCTTAAACTCTTAAATAGTGGTCAACGAAGGTAAATGAGCTGGTAATTGAGTCCACTTTACGGTAAACGGTTCGGGGTCGTTTGAAGGATTTTGGATACATTTAATGTGCTTTTAAATGAAACAGCAGAGACAATGTGATGGTGGAAAATGGAGCAACTCAAGTCCTAGAATAAAATATATATACTGTATATATTTATCAGGAGTTGGCAGACAATACCGGACTTATATTTGTCAGATTGACATGAACACATTAGATTGTTAATGTTGCTCTGAGTCTGTTTTATGTGGGATGTTGATAGATCTTACAGTGATGTTGAATCTGACCTATGAAACTCTGAATATCTGCTTTATTCTGTATGACTACGGAACATGTGGTCCATTGTAACAGATCAATGGAAATATTGGCAGTGGTCTAATGAAGCAAAGGTCTATAATCAATACTATTATCCATGTCTCCGGCTGTGTTTCTCATACAAACACTCAAACAGAAGTTAGAGTGTTGAGGTGATAGACTCGGGAAAAAATGGAGGGAAAAGAACTGTAGATGGGTGTTTTGTCCGACAACAACGATGACTTGTTTCTGCTGGCATGTGCACTGTACGTGTAGGTTGTTTCGTCCCTTCGCTGTCTTATCTGGTTTTAGAACAGGCCTCATGGGACGGAGATTAAAAAAACAAGGCAGAAATACACGAGTGCTGAATCAAATCTGAGGCAAAGTCTCCTCCTCAGTTTAATGTACGGCACATTCACGGCTGTTGGGCCAATAACAATAATAACACAATTTGTGAATTAATTTGATTCCCACCTGTCCAAACTAATCCTGTTCAAATAATCCTTTAGTTTGCGACAGGATTTACAAGACAGATTTGAGACTGATTGCAGTGATGGTCCAAAGTGGTCGATGCACTCGTTTGAGTCGTTTGGTGGTGATCGTTGTCCGATTGTTGTCTGATCTTCAATAGAAACTTGGCCTTTGTTTACCACTCCGTCAGCTTGTTGTCACGAGCCCAAATCCAACCCTAATTAGATGAAAGCTGTCCACACTCCCACACTTTGCAGACGTCCCTGACTCACTCTGAGCTCCCTTTGACCGGTCAAGTCTGTAGGTGTTGATGTTCGGTTACCTTGTCTGGTAACATCTATTTATTTTGTCTCGATAAATTGAAATCAAACCTTATAATGTACAACAACATAACTTCCGTACGCTGACGATGTTTTCCCAGCTTCTGACACGGAATACACAAAAATCACACAAAGAAACCAAATTCAAAGTATATTTTTGACTCTCCTCAAAGCAAAGGAGACCAATTCCAGCTGTGATCAGACACATATAAGTCAGTCACATTGGCACATCGGTCGATGCATTGTGCTGTTGGTTTTTGCGTGATTGTGGGAGGTACAGCAGGCTCTGATTGCTTCTTTGTAGCCGTCTGCAGCTGCAAAGTTTTGAAAAGGCGTCTCATTTATTCTTTGGCCGCTCTGGCGTTGCCGCTCGTTACTTGATGTCGTCAGAGCGTCATGGCGACCGGCAGAATGGACCGAAACGTTCTGCAATCCCACTCATAGACGGTGAGACGTTAGAGACGTTTTGTAGCAGCCGGAAAGCAGAAATCTAACTGTGGGAGGAGGTAATGACTCTCTCTTCTTCTCCTCTTGCTTTCTGCAGCATCTTTGTGCAAATAAAATGAAAAGGGGCTTCCTTTAGACGCTGTCTCTTTAAAAATCCTTCTCTGTCGAGCCTGATTGCCCAGCTTCATCTGCCAGAGATCGATTCGTTCCTCAAGTTCTGCAATTCTAACAGTGTTCATCACACATTTCCCTCTATATTGTGCTAAAAAATGAGGAGAAATAACAAACGGCATAATGTTTTCCTTCTGAATGAGTGAAATATTCTGAAATCAAGCATTTTGACTTCATAGTTTGTCCCATCTTGAGTGAAATACTTGTTTTCATTAGTTGGAGCAGACAAAGTTTACTTCAGCGTGACCAATTCTCTGTCCCATATTTTATTTTTTCTCTCCTAGACTAACCATCTTGGACTTGAGTGCCTCTTAAAGATTATTGCAAAGCTGCCATGCTGTTTCAAATTGCATTGCCAAACGCTCTGCGATCATTAACAAAGCAGTGTGGAGGAGCAGTAACAGTTGGCTCAGCATCTCAATGTATGAATTTCTTAATAATGATGCACAGAAACTCTCAATTTGTTCTCATTTTCTCACTTAAACAGAATGTAATGAGTCAAAAGATACCCAGCACACAAACCCCCATACATTTTATATTTCCATCTGCTGAGGCGCTTACACGTTACAAATCCTCAGCGGGACGTAAGGACGAAACACACGCTTCCCGTTGGATGGCGTGACTGACTGATTAAGGGACCCGTCACCACGTTAAAACTAAGAAATCCTGCTGCTGTGAGAGACGTTTTGACAGCTCGCTAAATGAAATCTGACATTTTACTGCCAGCAGCCACTCAGACTAGAACTTGTTGGACACTACGGAGACACGCCTGCAGAGACGCCTGAGACAAATACACCCCTGATCAGAGAACAATGGACGTGCACTCGCAGACATCCACACCTTTGGTCCTTCCTCCGCATACACACACACACGTCAGTAATATTTTTTCCTCTTGCTCTAGAAAGCAGTGCTGCATGGCCTGGTTATATTACCTTAGCAACAAGCTGCTAAGACTGCGCGTGTGCATGTGTGTTTGTGCATGTGTGTGTGTTGTGTCGTCCTGGATTTGGGGTGGGTGCAGCACTCAGGACCGTTGTGGCCTGGACCTGGCTCGATATTCACACAACATATATTGGATTACATTTACACGGCCCCATTACTGCAGCAGCAGCTCCATGTCTCTGATGCTCGGGTCAATGGTAACTGCTGCATTTACTGCTGATTAGCAAGCAAATACACGCTTATACACATATAAAAAAAAAAGGTTGACATGTTATTATAGGCAGGATTTTAATGTTCATAACATTTCACAATAACAAAGAATTTTACACCAGAGTTTGTTGAGCGAATGGTCAGGTTGTCCAGTTTGGAGGGAGTTTAACTTTAGAGTGCCTGACAGAGGCTAATCCCAGTCCTAATCCCACAAGAAGCAGGGGCATGTTGTTTGGAGGCAAAATAAAGGAAAATTAAGTTGTTCATTTGGTTGGTTGTCAGGGAAAAGGTAAGAAAGCAAGTTTTTTTTTTCTGCAGCACCATAGAGGAACAAAGTGTTTACAAAGGTATAGAATCAAAGAATTTAAAAGACAATTAAAATGAAAGAACAAAACAAAACAAGGAATAAAAGCAAGAGAGTAAACCTGAATCCAGGATTTATGTCTTCAATATTGAATGATTTGATAATTTTCCAAAATAATTTGTTGAATTTTTTTTTTCTTGGTGATGTGCAAACGATGACATAAGATGCTGCTTAAGTGGACTTTTTTTCGGATTGGCCCATCATTTCCTGCTGTATAAATTGTGGCTCCTTTGAACCACCCATTGGTTCAAAGTGTGTTCTTAGTGATGCAGAGTGTGTGGAGGAGCTCTCCTTAAATTTCTCTGCTCAAGGGAAAAGATGTCTCTGTTCTGTCAGGGAATCTGAGTTTGCAAGTCCAAGTGTGATTAGTTATTTACTGGAATCAGTGGAATGTGACTGGAATCACTGTGAATTCTTCCTTTAAACACTTTCTTCATAACCGTGGGAGGCAGAGGTGCTGGACAGTGCTGCTCTAATGGGGACCTTCATTACTACAGAAAGGCCACATTTGGATCTCAGTGATGCAGAAATCCTCTAATCTGCAAAGATTGGGCTTTGATTTGATGTTTAATGTGTGGTAATTTATAGCTGAAGTTGAATCTGGAGGATATGGGATTTATATTCCACACTGGGTGGCATTTTTGAACTTCATTAGTTTGAGATGAGCTTCACCCCTTGTCACTGTATTAAAGCTCAAAGGCAGAGAGCTTCAAATAGGTTGTTGCAGGAACTGTGTACATTTCTCACATATGGACACTTAAAATGGGCCTCATTTGTCTTCTCTTGTCTCTTTTTTTTTGCAGGAAAATGTCATGCATATAAAATGTTAGCAGAATATAAATTACGAAAACAAACTGATTCTGTCCTCCTTTGTGCAGACATAGGAGGACAGGAATATACAGGAAGGAAAGAAAGAAAGAAAGAAAGATATTTACCTGTTTTGTATTTATTCTAGGTGCCATCATGCATCTGTAACATTAAGTCAATCATTTCTTTTCTTTATCTTGTAAATGTATTTGATCTAATGAACTGCTGTGCTCATTTCTTCACCTTCTTATTTTCCTTACCTCTGTGTTCTGTGTTTTTGCAGTGCAGCAGTAACGTCTGACCTCTGTGTGCGTGACGGTGAGTGTCAGTACATTTCAACACTGAATTATGGTATTGATTCAAGTGAGGAAGAGAGGGAGGAGAGAGAGAGAGATGGTTCTTTTGAACATACGATGGGGAGGGAATATTTCTTGAATTGTTCTTTTTTTTTTTTTAAAGCAACATTTTCCAACAGTAAGCTGTCTGTCGGGTGGGCTGGCACAGCAGCAGCAGCAGCAGCAGCAGCAGCAGCATCGTGGCCTGGCAGCGTGTGGGCAGGGCCACGGCCGTATTGTATATTTTTTGTAAGTGCTGCTGACATCTCCAATTGAAAATCCATGGCAGCAGTTCTCATTGGAGCAGATAATAGGAAATGAACCCGCATCTCCTGAGTGCATTGCAGTTGCTGGGTCGTTGTTAAATTACTTGCAAGGTGCCTCACTAAGCTCTGCGTCTTACTTTTCCCTTTCTCCCCT
>OMNV01021089.1:18864-32713 GCA_900303265.1 Brotula barbata | reverse complement strand
ATTAAGATAGGACATTAAGACTGGACATCATTAAGATGGGACATTAAGACTGGATATTAAGACTGGATATTAAGACTGGACATCATTAAGATGGGACATTAAGACTGGACATCATTAAGATGGGACATTCAGACTGGACATCATTAAGATGGGACGTTAAGATAGGACATTAAGTCTGGACATAATTAAGATGGGATATTAAGATAGGACATCAAGACTGGACATCATATAGATGGGACATTCAGACTGGACATCATTAAGATGGGACGTTAAGATAGGACATCAAGACTGGACATCATTTAGATGGGACATTAAGATAGGACATCATGAACACTTGGTGTACCAATAGAGCCTCCACACAGACACAGACACAGACACAGACACAGTGATGCGTCCTCGTCCATGTGAACATTGTTACTGGACTGTCCAGGTACAACACATTCTACATCTAAACACTTTGTCTCTGTGCTTCCATGCTAAGCACAGAAAGTCATGGGGGTGCTCGGGGTGGACTCATGGTGGGGGACTCGGGGAGGGGAGTGGACTCGGGTGGACTCCCACCGGATTTGACAAATCATTGATATCCGTGCTTTCATCTTTTTCTACGGTAACAAAGACACAATCCATCTCCACACCGTGATTTATAACACACACATCGTCTACATCTTCAACTGTTACAGGGAGGAATGGAAGGTCAGGCTGTGTGTGTGTGTGTGTGTATATGTGTGTATATGTCTACTCCCACCCCCAGGGACCACCTAAAGCAGGAGTGTATAGCTTGACACACAGGTTTTAGTGAGTGGGACAAATCAACGATCCTGGAGGAAACCCACGCAGACACAGGGAGAACCTGCACACTCCACACAGGACGGTGTGGAGCTCGACCCCGGGACTTCACGACCTTCTCGCTCTAAAACAGCACACCGACGAGGATGGGATTTGAACCCACGCGTGCAGAGCACAATGGATTAGCAATCCATCGCCTTAACCACTCGGCCACCTCATCCCATGCACACAGGCAAGCACGCACGCACACACCCGCACACACACACACACTGCCAACCGTGCACCGTATTATGGAATAATTTAATGAGCTATTATGTTTGGTGTCTGCGTGGAGGAAAATATTGAAAGAAACTGAAGCTAAAAATGAGACCAGGGACACACACACACACACACACACACACACACACACACACACATGTTTCTCTGATATGAATTTCAGGCACGTACTGATTGTATTCAATACTCTGAGTATCAGAGTATTTAATATAATAACTCTGATATAATAGAGTCAGAGCTGGTTAGAACAAATGTCTTTTTACTTCCTGGCACAATTTTACCCTCAAACATACAAAACAACCATTTAATCACAACAACCCAGGATACACACTACACGGTACAATAATACTACACTGTATACATGATTCAGTGTACACAGCGATGTGAAGAAGTACTTAAACGTACACATATGTCATTCAAAAATCACTTTACTGATACATGTCCACATTACTGCTTAACATGTTACCATCAATCACCTAACCACATAAACGCACACAAATATCAACACACACACACACACACACCCTCGCCGCTCTCTGTGCACCTGTATATGGTCTCGTACAAATCAAAAGCAGCACTGACCACTAATAGCTCCGCGGTGTGTGTTTCTACAACCAAAAGCCCTCCGTGGCGTCATATGATCATAAAACCATAAAATTACACATTCCTTTATAGTGCTGGCACCGTTACAGGGAGAGAGATGTACAAAGAGAAAAACAGTGAAAGTACAGGGGGGAGTGAAAGTACAGGCAAGGGGGGGGGTTTCTCTGTAAAGGGCACAATCTGTTTCAAACAGCAACGCTGTGATAATGGGATGATACACTTTTACAGCTGATAGAGGAGGAGGATACCATGGATACCAAGTCTTCCTGCGTTAGGCCCCTTTCACACAGGACGCAGTGTTCCCTGCACTCGCCGTAAGGTACAGTGCACAGCACGAAGGTCCACGCAAAATGTAGGCAGGGTTCACAAATCTGGACCGGTGTTTTGTTTTGGCCAGAAAGGAAGATGTGTTGAGGGGGGAGGGGAGGGACATAACATAATGCTAAGCTACGTTGTTCAAACCCACCTGATATACCTACCTGATTGCTGTGTTGTTCAGCGATCTCCAAAACGCACAATTTTACTTCCACGTTGTGCCGTGGTTGGAAAATCCGCACCTGTCTTGACCATCTGCTTTGTTTCTATTTTATTTCGCTTTGCTTGGTGCTGCAAAAATGTAATTAGCAAAAACTTAGTGAGATAATTATTTCCAGGCATGTATTCGGACACCTTAAGTGGGGCCTCACCACTAGCTGTCTAAATGAACCCATTTTGGTTAGGCAGTAGAAAAGACACCTTGTGTTGGGTCCTCATCAGCCTGTTAGCCACATGGGAATCATGAAGTCGGTTACTTGTTGACTTAGCTTGAAGATTGGGTCAGCTGCTAACATTTATCAGGTTTCTCTCATTATGGGTCACAAAATAATAATAATAATAATAATAAAGACACGAGCCAAAGACCGGGATAGAAACCAGAAGGTAAAAATTAAACCATTATTTAGCTTATGTTTGTCCACCTTTGATGATTGTCTGGAGTGGGTGAGTGCTTCGAGTATTGTCTGCTTGACTCTGACTAAATTTTGGTTTGATACCTCTGTATGGGGGTTTGTTGTGAGGATGACCGTACTTCCTCTTCCTCCCGTACATGTCCTTAAAAAAAGTGTCTGGCAAGGATTCCTAAACTGCCAAAAATGCTTTCATGTGTTCAGACTTGAACATATGTGTTCTTCTTACATGCTGTGCGCGTCGTTACATCGCCTTGAAGAAGAGAGGTGTCAGACAAGAATAGATGACGTGAAGGTGAGAAAGACGGTGAGTCATCGGTGAATCCCATGCAGCACAGGAATCCATAGGAAGCTGGAAGAAAGCAAACATCCAGATGGGCATCCACCAAGGAGGAAAAACAACCGGGGAGACTATGGAAGATATCTGAGAGAGGAGACTACAAGATGGGTAAATGGGAGTCACTTAGTGACTTAAATTGAATGCCTGCTACCATGTTGTGGAAACAGGAAATCTTAAAAGAGCGATCTGTAAATGGAAAAGTGATAAATGGACACAGTAGAGTTGAGAGACACAGGATCATCAAGGACGGTTAATGAGGGGGGACAACCCAGCACTGACAAAGATTGAGCTTGGAAACCGAAGTGAGACAGAGAGTGAAATGGATCTCATCCTGTCCAATCCAGAGTGATGCCCAAAGATGTACATGGTCCTTCAGTTTTCTCCTGAGAGGGCGGAATCCCAAGCTAGTCTATCATAGAGATCAAATCGTCCAAAGACAAGACAGCGCTCACTAGATGGAACGTCTATGAACAAAAAAATCAGTGGAGAGGAGCCTGCACAGAACATTACAAATCTGAAGGCTGCCCCTGAAACCAAAATCAGCATGACTGGGAAACAGAATTTTGATTGCAATTTAAAGACAAAAACAAGCAAATGACATCATTACAGCCAGCCATCAATCAGCTGAATGGTACGATCCACAGATGTATAATAAGAAACCGGGGTTCCAGGTGAATCATAGGACACATTATGGTGAAAATTAATATTTGGGCACAGTAAAAACAGATTGTATATCCTTGGAGACATAATTCGTGGAAAGATCTGGAGGAACCCCAATCCGGAACGCCCGTGATTGGCTCTTATCACAGGGTTTCCACAGTTCTTATTGGAACCAAAAACTGTCGTTTTAAACTGCAGCAGCGATTAGAAAAGGGAGGAAAGATTGAGACGTAAGATTAACATCTTTACCGTCTCTGATTTGAGACCTGGTAAACTGTGGCAGCAGCTGGCGTCTCCAAACGCCGACGTGTTGAGGATGCAGGTGAGGAACAGTTGAAGCAATCTCTGACGGGAGACGCTGGGTGCAGCGGAGGAGGCCGGAGCAGGAGACACGAACATCCCCAAGGTCGGACCCGATGACGGATGATCCTGCACCGCCTTTGACTGGTTTCCAGGTTTGACTGATTGGGTGAGATTTAACACAGCCTCCAACAATTTGTTTGGAGCAGGGAAATCCAGAACTGCCACGTTTGAGGAATTGAACTTATTTTTAGCATGAGAGCGATGGGGAGATCCAGACTTTGGCGTGCGTTCGCGGCCGGGTATTAGAGGAGGTGAGGCATTGACCCGAGGCTTGCTGGCCGATGTGATTTACCTCTGGAAGAAAGCTCAAAGCATTTTGGGCGAGCAGGATCAGATCAGGGCGAGATCAGCCAGATGTCGGTGGCATATCATTACCGCTTTAACGTTCATGAATGAATGAGTGAATGTTGGACCGGTGAGTGAATATGATGAAAGAATTCCTCTGTGAAGTCCGTATACAACGACTCTTCCAAGTCTAAATTACAGAATCTGACGAAAACCATCTCATATACGCAGCAGCAGCATTCCCATGACAGCAGCTGGAGAGGGGCGGAGCCTCGTAGTTACTTTACTTGAGTACTGGAGGCCACAAGTAACCACAGGCGTCACCGAACCGGGTTTAAGAGGTGGCTGTAACTGGGGACTTTGGTTTGTGAAGCCACACCAACGGGTGTCTAGGGTTTATCTCTCTTTCTTTCCCATTCTTTTTCCGTCTCAGTGGGTGTCCTTTTTCTTGTGGTATTCCCCAGGGTTCAATTCTTGGCCCCTTTGTTTTCACCATTAGTGCACATATTATCAGCTGCTAAGTGCTAACCAGGAGTGTGCAGAAATGTGGATTCTAACATTTACCTTCAGTCCTGCTAGCTCGCTGTCACCCAAGGTTAACTTGGAAGTGTTGCGCTGGCGGACGGACATTTGATTTATGTAACGTGATGTTACATCCTTAGTAAGTTTTAAAATGTTCAATGAAACAGATATGAGTCTGTTTTGTTTCTGTGTCTGTCAGAAACATTATTATATCATCAGTGTATGAAGATATTTTATCTTAATGACAAGCAGTAATGAAACCTTTTCATGTCTGTCTTGTCTCTTCTAAACGAAGCCAACGGTTCAATTACCTGTGCGAAAAACAAGGGAGATGGGAGCAGAGCGAATATCTTTAAATGGCGTTTCTCAGTCCCATACTGTGCCCCGAGTCCATAACTCATGCTCTTTCCACCTCCCCATGGACTACCGTGCTTCATTATTCACCTGACTCACAAAGTCGGCTCTAAAAACCCACAGCTGCTTCAAAATGCTGCCGCCAGACTCTTAAGTAGAACCAGGAACAGAAGACACGTCACAGGACAGAGCCGAGGCTCTCTCCAAGTGCAGGAGAGACGAGGCAGCCGCATGGGTGCCACCGCTCACAGGGGCATCGGGGGAGGGGAGACGTTTTTTATTATTGTTATTATTATTATAAAGACTCATTTATGTACACTTTAAAATATTACATTAAACTGACATTTTTACTTGCACAGAGTGAAAAGTCTCAATGAAAGAGTTAAAAAATCAACTGCACAACTCAAAAAACACCTCCAACCCCCCAAATCTTAATAAAAGTCTGTGATCTTCAGTCTCAGTCCTTATCCGAGCAGACATCAGTCCCTGTAGCATCTTTACCACACAGCACACACGTACCCGGGTCCAAAAATGAAAACTCAAAAGATAAACGCCACGTCTAATCTGAGTCCCTAAACGGTGAGAACAGATCATGTAATCTACGATCCTGAACGAAATGGTGCTCCACCGTCTGCTGCTGTGAACTCCCACCCCCCTCGCCCTCTCGTTTGGATCCCCTGTCTGTTCGTGGCTACAGCCGTATGTCTGATCCTTTGCTGGAGGTCACCTGTCCAAACCACTAACTGCCTTTCAGTCAGTGACTGAGTCCAAAAATCTCACTCCAGCTCATCTCCTCTAGCCCAGCCAGGGAGTCACATCCTTGATAGATGGTCTTTTTACTGAGGGAGAAAAACTCTCCCAAGTGTCTCACCTCTTCCTCCCACTCCCCCACAGCAGGTCTTAATGTCAGTGATGGAAACACACACTCACATTTCTCCTCCCAACGTTCAGCCAGAGAACTGATCTCTGCGAGGGATCTTTGGGGTCCTGCCAGGGTGGCACGGACGTTCTTTCTAGGACCTTGGTAGACCTGATGCCTGTCATCTCGTTCAGTCTGAGTGTCCTTGCTAGGATGCTGATCTTGTTGATGCCAGCTTCCATCAGGCTGGTCCTGATCGCTGTTTATGACAGGTATTGAGGTCTGAGCTCATTGGGCTCCTCAAAGATCCACATCCCTGGCATGGATGAAAAGGTGCCAGGCCTCCATCAAGGCCTCGTACAACTCTGATAGTTCACTGAAATCTGAGTCAGAGGATCACAGGACGGTCTGGACGGCCTGCAGTCAAATTGTGTGAGTCCTGGGTGAGATATCAGTGAACACCTTCCTCCCTTCTCATACCGGCAAATATAGCACAGGTGATCTCAACCAGTGGTACCCAGATCAGAGGAGGTCCTCCAGGGTCCACTGTGGTTGTTGAGTTAGACCCCTCAGACGTCGTACTACAGTAAGCCTGTGCCAACTCTTCCCCTGTAGGACAGCCGGGATAGCAGCAGCTTCCAGTGAGACACACACACCTTCTCCATTACCCCCTACCAGTTCAGCTTTGAAAATGTTTTGTTCCAAAACACATCACATCCAAAATCTTAAGACTTTCCCTCCCTCTCCTGATCCCTCCTGGTAAAATTCCAACCTCCCAGTTCTCCACCTGTAGGGTTTTACTTTTATCCCCGTTGACCTTTGCTGATGATGCCCTCTAATAAATGATTCAACTTTCAGCTAAAACCTGAAAGCCCTCATGGCCCCCAATAAAATCATTGATGCCATCAGCGTAGGCTGAAACAACTACAGCTGTCAGGCTACCCTGGTTGTGAGAGCCCCCTAGCCTGTCCCCCAGGCTGTATGTGGAGCAGGGACAGGGCTGCATGTCTGCAGGGTTCCTTTGTTTAAACAATCGCTTCCCAGCTATAAATAATCCGATCCGATGACATCCCAGAAGTCCTTAAAAAACCTCACACAACATGAAGACCATGGAGCAGCTGCTATCCATCCATCCATCCTACCTACCTTCCTACCTACCTACCTACCTTCCTACCTACTACCTACCTACCTACCTACCTACCTTCCCACCTTCCTACCTACCTACCTTCCTACCTACCTACCTTCCTACTTCCTACCTGCTTACCTACCTTCCTACCTACCTACCTCCCAACCTACCTACCAACCTACCTACCTATCTACCTACCTGCCTATCTTCCTACCTACCTACCTTCCTACCTTCCAACCAACCTACCTACCTACCTCCCTACCTAACCATCCATCCATCCATCCATCCATCTATCTATAACATCTGTATTCGTGTGAAACTGTGTGTGTGTCTTCCACCTCCACAGACTCAAAGTTCATATTCAGTCAATCAGAGGAGTGTAAAATGTTCTCTGAAAACCTCATCCTGTAGTAAATTTTTGTTACTGTGCCTGAATGATTCTCGTGTCTTTATTTTAACTTTGCAATAATCTAGTAAAAATTCTATTCACACACACACACACACAGATTCACTCTGATTAAACCCTGCATCCTTGAAAACTTAATAAAAAACTGTGTATGTTTGGTTCGTAGACGTTGAAGGGAGAGGAGGTAAAATGATGGACTTCTAGTCTCCAGGCTGCTTCATGATCTGAATCACCATGAGTCTCTGTGAGTAAAATAACTTGGAGCTTTCCAGAGATTAAAGCTCCACTCTGTCCGTCTATCTGTCTGTCTCTCCCCCCGAACGGACAGAGAGAGGAGATAAAGATGATGTGTTCGTGTCATTTCCTGATGACTGTTTCCTGTCATTTCACCTGTTGACTTTCCTTCTCGTTTTACTCTTACTTGTTTGTATTTTCAGGCTGGACTCACCCAGTGTGTAATTAGGTGGAGTAGGTACAGCACTGGGGGTATCTGGCACACGAGGGTCCCTGGGATCCGGGGATGGAGCTGTGCCAGCAGGATTAAGTGCTGCACTGTGGTGAGTCCCTGTTGTACTTAACAGGAATAATGAAACGACCGATGCGTTTTGTTTCTGTTTCAGTGAGGCTGAAGTCAGTCCCTGCTGACGGACGCAGCTGAAAAACTGTTTTTGTCTTTTTATTATTCATTCTATTTATTGTGACAAATTCTGTCATGGCTCATCTCCACGGGTGTGTGTGTGTACCTGTGTACCTCCACAAAGCTGTATTCTAGCTAACGTGGTTCAAGCAATCGAGGTCATTGTACTTCTACGGCCTTTGATTATTTTTGTAATAGATCTTCATGGACTAGCTCCTCCCCCTTAGCTTTGTTTTATCTTCATATTTTAAGTATTGTCTTTGCTTTAAAGTGTTTTCTGTGTTCAGATGGTCCTTTCATCAGGGAGTTTGAACATGTTGTCATGTTGTTGTTTGCTTCTGTCCGGTGTGAAGAGGATGGATGAGCTCACACATTCTGTGGTAACCGTGGTAACCCTGGACTGCAGCGTTTGACCTCACAGAGAGAGGTTGAAGTGTATTAAAAGCTGAACTAAACTCTGCAGATAAAACACGTGCAAATGCCTGAGGGTCCTCTAAATGTTCACTGATGAGGGGCGTCACATCATCTGATGACATCATCCTCTGTACTCCGTCCCTGTCCATACGCACCCTGAAGAGGGTCCAGACATGATTCTGGACTTTACCCAGAGAGCTGGAACAGTGAGACTGTCTGAGGAGTGGAAGAGGCCTCAGTAATGATCATGGAGTCTGAGGACTCGGCCCTCTCCTGAGAAAAGTCCTGTGTCTCCAATCTGAGACAGGATTCATTCAGTTTGTCCGCTGTGTCAGTGTGTCCCCTCTGTCAGTTTGTCTCCTCTGTCAGTTTGTCCCCTCTGTCAGTTCATATCCTCTGTCTTTTCTTCCGCTCTGTCTTTTCGTCCCCTCTGTCTGTTTGTCAGCTCCGTCCTCTTCATCCAGAGCAATGATCTGTTTCCTGTATCATTTCATGTTTGGTGGTTCCATCACCATTTCCTGTCCATTGATCTGCAGCTCTGTCCAACAGCAGATCGATGTTTCTCCCTTGATTCCCTCTGAAGATGATTAGGTTCACTTTGTGTTGTGGCCACGCCCACCCGGTCTCCGTTCCTAAAAGACAGCTTGTTTTTGTTAATGTAGAGACTTTAACCTCCTTAGTAACCGGTGGCTCATCGTTGAGGACGTGTAAACTGTCTTTTTTAGTAACCACATAAAAGTTGATGTACTCGTGGCCTCGTCAAGCTCCGTATTATGGAGGACGCTCCAGTCAGGGCTGAGGAAAACCACCTCTTAATGTGTCCACATCCACTCACAGTGAAGGGATTCAACGTGGACGCTGCCATATTTGGATGTTTTACAGTTCAGCAGTTCATTTGAAACTTTGTAGTTTATTTAGGCTATATTATATGTTTTCACTGTATATTTTTAATTATGGTGAGATTTGAGTATCGTAATGCAAAAATAAAATAAAGAACAATCGGATGGTGGAACATTATTACAGATTTGTTTCCTCTTCGTGTTCCTGGGTACTGGATCAGCATCAACAGAGGCCCAGCTTCAGTCAGCCTTGTAGGGAGCAGGCCGATGTCAGGGCACCAGTATCCATGGTAATGCAACTTCACCTACCTTGGTAACAGATGTAAGAGATCAGTAATCATCGTCTGAGAGAAGGAGTACTCAGCTCTCTGATCCTCAGCCTGTGTGTGTGTGTGTGTGTGTGTGTGTGTGTTAAATCAGCTCACACCGAACACTCAGACACACACTTTGTTTCCCTTTACCAGCTGAAAGAATGTAAACAGTGTCTGGCTCTGTGTTTTTATGGCTTTTCTTTGTCTCTGATAAAATGTTGAGGTTGCTTTCCTAACCTTGGCACAAAATAAATCCATCCTGACGAAACAAATCACAGAGGAACATGAAGACGGGACAGTAACACACTCGCACCAACCGGAAATCACCGTCTACACTGAAACTGACCGGAAATAAACGTCTGTACCACAAATCAGCGCTGAGGGAGGAGGAGAGGACGAGCAGAGAGACCCCAGGTAGACCAGCTCCACCTGTGTCCAGCAGGGGGCGCGTTTACTTCACTGTTGCACTGCGCGCTGTCGTGCAGTGGGGCAGGACTCCCAGCATGCACCTGTGTCCCTGTGACGGACGGTCACCTTAGAAAGAGGAGTAGTAGTAGTAGTAGTAAAAAAGAGTTTTACTCAGTAACACATACACACATAGACACACACACACACACACACACACACACACACACACTGTTTATGTGACAATAAATTCAGCCTGTAGCCCAAATTTGACTTTGAAGACTTTTAAACCCACCACTCCTTTATACTTTACTTTGTCCTAATACTTCTAAAAGTGTCACAACTACTGCAAGTATGATGTTTCAAATACTACTCATATTACTCAGAGTATTGAGGAGAATTACTCTTTAAATCAAACTTTAAGGAGGTGAGGAATAAAAGTCCAACGGCCAAATTACAAGAATATTATAATATAGAATATTCACAAGAGCCAATAATAGTACTAATACTACTACTAATAATAGTACTAATACTTCTACTACTACTACTACTCCTAATAATAGTACTAATACTTCTACTACTACTCCTAATAACAGTACTAATACTTCTACTTCTACTAATAATAGTACTAATAGCCTGCGAGGTCCCATAAGCTCAGCGCGCCTTGTGGTGCGTACTCGCAGTGCGTCTTTACGCACAGTGCGCACGTTCGAAACCATCTGGAACAACGGGAACACGGTGTGAAGGAGCGAAGCGCGCTGTTCCAAAGGGTCGCGGTGGCTCAAGCTGTGTGTCTGTGGGCTGGCTGAGTGACGCACGGTGGAGCGCATCTGGAATAAAGAGGCGGCGCAGATGTTCGCGCAGAACACAGCGGACTGCGGTCGAGGCCGCACAGTTAGCAGCGCAGGGATCATGCTGCCGCTCCGGTCCCGGTCCTGGTCCTGATTGCTTCAAAATCCGAACCCGGAGCACCGAGCGCCGTTCACCGGTGAGTTGACGTCAGTTTGTCAGCGCGTAGACTCAGCAGCGTTTGAATTCAAAACGACTTTATACGTAGATTCATTAAACTTTAACCGCGACAAACGGTCAGGTTTGAAACAATCTTATTGTCAAAATAAAATAAAATAAAATAAAATAAAATAAAACGAACACGGGAACATTTGGAACTGCTTTTTGTTCTTAAACACCAAATTCACTCCGCGTATTTAAGTTGATTATAAAAAACAAACAAATAAAAACTTCTACAGTTCAGACAAACGGACAGATGGGTTTGTTGTAGCAGGAAAATGTGTTTTATTTTGTTTATTCCTACCGTCATGATTAAATGATTTTAATTTATAGGGTAAAGATGAATACTGAGTGAGGATCGAAATTTATCGATCAGATTAAGACACCGGAGATTAAATGAAGTCCTTAAACTTCACACGGGGCCTCTGGGACCCAAATACTCACATTTTATCCACCGCAGAATTTACTTATATACACTGTATATATACTTTTATATATATTTATATATTTATGTACTGCTGTTTAATTTAACAGCAAATAAAAATCCAACGGATGTCAGATGATCGTTCAGTAATCTGTTCATCTGGTTAATCTGTCATCTCATCCCTCAGTGTCAAATGTACATTAATTAGTCACTTTTCTTCAGTTTTTATTCATTTTGATGTAGTTATAGTTTGAAAAATAGAAAAATATGTTGAAGATGGTTTAAGTACAGTGTTCAAAATTCAAATTCTTCACGCTGTAACTGTAATTCTTCTTTGTTTGATGAGGTAATTGGTTTTTATCGTCAGTGTGTGTGTGGTGTGTTTGTCACGTAGTTAATAATCTTAAACTTTAATAACAAAAGGTTGAAAATGTGCAGAATGAGATCGCTCTAATACCTCAGGGAGTAGGCTGGGGTGAAGCCTGAAAGACCCGGGGGCCTTTAGTTCAGAGAACCTGGGGTCCTTGTTTCAGGACCTGAGGGAGACCACGCCAGAGTCCGTGCCTTCTGATTCACCAGAGATTAAAAATAATCCCGATCACAATGATCAGAATCAGGATTTCACTCTGCATACTCACGGCTTCATCCCAGCTGAGAGCAAACGTACATACAGACTCAAATATACAGTATATGTACTCAAATACTACTTCATATGTACTCAAATATTACTGCAGTACTCCTGTTTGGTACTGGAATTCCTCCGGTGTTTGTATCATTTTGTATTTTTTTTTATTCCACGACATTAATCTGAGTGCTGCACATTGATGATTACGATTCTACGACACACACTAAAATGATAAAACTGTCACTTTACTCATAGTCTTATATATTTTTACATATAAACACACACACACATACTCAACAATGTCCACCTGTGTGATGCGTTGTTGCGTGTATGCGTGTGGATCCATCACACTGAGATCAAGAGTGAACTGGTTCAGGTTCTCATCATTGAAACGGTAAGAAAACGGTGATTCGGGTTCATTTCAGTCACGTGACCGCGTTCACACGACATTGAATTTGTGGATTTCTTCCTTTAATCGCTGCGCGCTCGACGTGCGTGTGTGTGAGTGAGTTCATCTGAGCGCTCCCACTGACCGCGTGGATGCATGCAGACATCCGAGGGTTAAAACCGAGGAGAGGAGAGGCTCAGCACTTATCTCCTTTAATGACCTTCAAAATAAAAGTCCATTACTTCTGCCTGATGATCAGAGAGGAACAAACCTCAGGGGGCTGTTTGATGTGCGCGGCCTTTAATGAGGTGCCCTCCACTCTGCTGGGCTCCATCACGCCGCTCTGCCAGCCCCTTCACACAAACACGTCCTCCGATTCATGCTACAGAAAAACAAATATCAATAAATAACCGGAAAGTGCTGACGAAAAGGGTTTTATAGTGACGGAAGATGTTTGCATGAATCTGTGATGTTACGGTGAAAACACAGGGCGCTGTCATGTCCGTTGTCCTGTGCTCCTTCAGAACTGTCTGGATCAGGTCCAGGATGAAAAGTTCTCACTTTATCAGTCTGCAAAATAACCATCAAGGAACGCAGAACGCAATGAAGTAAATTTTGATTTCCGTCATTTCAAGACAGTTTGGATTGCAATTCAGTTTAAATATTCTAGTTTTCTAGTCTCGTTTTACCAAACTCTACCAAGGAAAATTATTAAATTTACATTTTAAGTTCGCTGCGAAATATCATCAATTCTATTAGTTTTGAATTTTTAAGTCTGTTTAAAAAAACATTACAAAAATGAAAATTTGTCTAATAAATTAGTTTTTCAGACATCACAAGTTTACTGTCGATCAAAGAATGAAGGAATTTACTGATGAGTCATCAATAATCATGGAACCTTCTCTTCAATAACTGATCAAAACCTTTTTCAGAATGCAGTAAAGTCACATTTCATAAATCATAAACTGGAATTAGGGGCGTGACCCTGAAATTGTGCATGTTTAGGAAAAACACAGAACAAAGAAATAGTTTGGACAGGCACTTAGGTCGGTCTCCTAACTCAGAACTTGCTGGGCCTGCACTGATTGGCTGCTGAGGGGACTGTGACTCATCTGAATAAAAGTCATGAACGGTTGCCATGCCAACACTTCAGCGAAGAAACTTTGTCAGTAAAGTAAGTAAGTAAGTGTCCGTCAATCATTGTTCTCACAGCATGAACATGGGAGAAAAGAGTTAAAACGTTCAAATAAATTAGCGCAGGCAACCGTAAAAGG
>OMNV01021089.1:0-16555 GCA_900303265.1 Brotula barbata | reverse complement strand
CCCTGCCCCCGTCCCTCTGCACCCCCCCTTCCAGCTGGCCAACTACTCTCGCCTGCAGAGCTCCACAGGCCTCCAGCTGCCGGTCGATCACTTCCACGGCATCTACAGCTTCAGCGCCCTGCACGCCATTCACCTCCACCAGTGGACCCTGGGTTACCCCCCTCTGGTCTTGCCCCGGTGCACCATTTCCAAGCTGCCCGTCCAGTTGTCCTCCATAGCGTCCATCCCCATCTTCCCCCACCTCCTCCAGCCCAAGCAGGACTCAAAGAGCAAGCCCCGCTTTGATTTTGCCAACCTGGCCGTGGCAGCCACCCAGGATGACCCTCTGAAGGCAGAGGACCTGAGCGTGACGGGCATCGCCGCCGCCGCCGCAGCCCAGGTTTCATCTCACCACTCCACTGCGGCCGGTCTGGGATGCCTCCTGGACGTGACCAAACTCTCCTCGCCGGAGCGCAAGCCCAGCCGAGGCCGCCTGCCCTCCAAGAACAAGAAAGAGTTTGTCTGCAAGTTCTGCGGCCGGCATTTTACCAAATCCTACAACCTGCTGATCCATGAGCGGACGCACACGGACGAGAGGCCTTATACATGTGATATCTGCCACAAGGCCTTCAGGAGACAGGACCACCTGCGGGACCACAGGTCAGACGACAATCACACACACACACACACACACACACACACACAACGTATGAAACTCCTTCTACTGGGGGAACAAGGGAGGAACTTAGGTGTCTGGAACACTGCCGGAGAAAACACTGTGAGATTTAACACTGTTCTAAATCAACGTGCAGGTAACCATAGCAACAGTGCTAATGCCATTTTACTCAATATATGCAACGGCTGAACCATGAATTAAACTGAACAGAGTGAAAGAATGTGTTTGGAGTCGGCAGCGGCCATAAAATCGAGCGTTTGTATCCAGATGATGGACTCGTGGTTATCCGTTGAAATCTGTCCGTCTTTCAGTGGGAGTTGATTACATTTTGAGACAGATCCTTACCAGGGTCCAAATACAGAACGATGTACACTTTGGTAGGGAATTTCTTGATATTGTTGCCAATTTCTGACAATGAAGACATTCTTAAAGGTCTTAAAGGTCGTCCATTATTACGCCCTTCTGCATATAACTCTGAATCAACAGAGAATGAGTGAAATGAACCAACGAATGGTTCTTAAAAATGGCGTCGCGGTCATCGTAGCACGCACTTGTTTATTTCAAATAACACAGCCGGGATTGAACAAACACGCCTACGGACCTACACGGCACCGCGCTATTTATGTCCTAGTGATGCTCCCGACTCTGAGATGATCACACGGCCCACAGCAGGAGCGGCTGAAGTTCATCTGCGAGCTGAGCGGACGGAGCTGTTCCCACTCCACCTCATTCTACAGGCTTTGAATTGGTGAGTATGGTGATTTTGTGCTAACAGCTGTAGCATTTTAGCTAGCTAGACTGTTGTCCAACCACGTTTTAACTCTGCCACAGTATGACTTTATTCTCTTCTTTTATGGTCATTGGCCCGTTACCAGGATACATTTGAAATGTTTTGAAAATAAATTCTGATTTTTTTGGGGGATAAAATGATGTAACTTTCTATTGTTGATACATAGAACTTTAACATACATCGGTTCCTCCCTGAGGACCGACGTGTTATGGTTTCTTCCATAGTTTACCATAGTAAGTACTTTCATAGTACATTCACAGCATGATTAATATCATTTCAGACTGAATTCTGGAGTAACATAGTAAATAACATTTTTGACAGTTTATGGACGGTCCAACATTACTTCCATGATAGCAGATTATGCTGTGGATGTACAGAAAATATTAAACTTAGATTACCACAGCAGACCACACATAAGCGTAACTGTCGTCTTTCTGCGTTGTTTTAGGACGTCTGTCATGGAACCAATCTGCAGCTTCCACATGGGCCTCCACTCTGTCCATCCTGCTGTTGTGTGTGTGTGTGTGTGTGTGCGTGTGTGTGTGTGTGTTTAATCCATTTCCAGAGATCATTTCATCCCATGTCAGATTGTCAACAGATAATAGATATCAATAGGTCAGATTATTAATGACTGCAAGAATCATTTTGATCAAAATGTCAAATAAATGTGAAATGAAGACTTCAGTGCTATATTAAAAACACTGAATTTTTTAAAAACTGTTCAATTTCACTTATTTTTTGGGTTGTTTACATTTCAATGTACCGCCTGATTCCTTCCTTTACTTTGTATGATTTCAGTCGTTACTCGTCCTACTTTATCTGTATCTAATAAAGTAAATTATAACCTAAAAACAACTTTAAAATGTTATTTTTCTTCCTCTGGTGCTGTTCATGCCATTTGCTGTACATGAACGGATTTTGTCGTTTTACATTATGTAACGTAGAAACACCAAATTGCAAATATTGCATATAAGTAAGTAGCATTATGATCGGAGATTATTGTGATGATGATGGAATAATCAATGGATCCTTTCAGTTAATAATTGATTAGTCAGAATTGAAAGTGAATCAAAAATTTAAAAAGTGAAAATGAAAATGTTCATTTATTCGCTGTAGTCGCTTATCCTTGTCAATGCCTCTTTTACATATTGGACATTTAAACTTTTTACTTTTAAGACAGTCCAGTAGATGGTGCATTGTTTCTTTAAGACAGGATAACCTATTGTGGGCCGCGTGTTGACGTTTACATTTCATTTGGCTAGCAGCATGCTTGAACAAGCTGAGTTGAGCAGCGTAGAGAACAAAGTTGGATAAAAAGTTGTTGTCTCTAACTTTAACGTTTCCACTTGGTTGTGTTTGATTCCTGTGACGAAGACGGCAGCCCACAGCACTCAGCTAGCTACAGAACTAGCAGCTAATTAACGACCTAGCTGGTTAGCGTAATGCTCTTGCGCAGACTTTGCGCTGTTGTGATATTTTAGCTCTCTGTTGCAGTGTGGACACACAGCCGTGGTATCGCTTGGTTTTACTGTGAAACACTCCTTCACAGACAATGCTTTAGGTGGTTTCTTGTTCGGACCGTCATCTGCCCTACCTTTGTGTTTCAGGTGTGAGACTGACAATACTATTGCAAAAACAATATACAGTATAATACAATAGAATGATGCAGGTGATGAGTGACAACTGTGTTTTGCCTGTGCAGCATGACTCGGCAGAATGAGGAAGCACGTCGGTTGGCATGCCTCCATGCTGCTGCTTACTCGAGTAGTGAATCATCTTTACAACGGGAAAACCCCTGTATAGCTTCTTACTTGTGGTTTAATGGTTATTAGCGCCATCTACAAGGCTGTGATGTCCTTAGTGGTAATGTATGGTGGTTAGTATGTATATTACATACATAATAGTATGTATTATGTATTGTAACTTGAAAACGAAAGTCTATTTACAGAGAAAAAAGTAAAGAAAGATTCGGGTCGATCTCCACTTTTCGGACGGTTTCTGTCCATGATACCGACTCTACAGGTGAAACCTTTGCTGTGCTCTTCATCGGAGCTCACGGGGAGCGATAAAACTTCAGATAAAAATCTAATGCTGCAAACACAAATAAATGCCTTTTTCAACTTATTCATCTGCTAAACCGTAACTAATGTTAGCTAGCTTAGTATAGCAATAGTTATGCAGCCACGCGTAAATTACATTTGAGGTGACTCAACTCCAAACAGTAGTGTGATTTACAACGTTTTACTACCTTTAAAACTACAACAGTTTCATAACCACATAACTAATAAAGCGGTTTTAGTTCTTTGTGCAAGATTTGTTCCGGCAACAAACAGTAGCATTAGCATAGCTCAGCTAACATGCCTAAATAACACATACTCGTTTGAAAACTACAAGCTTACTATGTTGACACATCCTATTGTTTGTTCTGTAGCAACGTCTCAGATGTTATTTTTATAGATAATGGGAGAGGACTACGGGACAGAAAAACTTCCAAAGCTCTATTTAGAGACTACACAGAGCTATGCTAAGTTGCTAACTTTGAGCATAATGTGAAAAGTTTAGGCATGTACATCGTATGATGAACTATCAGTCCATGTTCTCCGTCTGAATGTAGGAGGAAAACAGATGGTACGATAAGGTTCTACGATAGGTCATCATGAAGCTGTGAAATATCAAAACATTTCCAATTGCGCGTGCAAGTTTAGGACATAAATTCAGACTGCTGATGCTGCAAACTTTACATGCTAACTAATCATAGACGAGCTGCTGATGACCACAGAGGAATATAAAAATGACTTATTAACGATTCTTAGAAGCTGTTATTCATCGAGTGGCTGGGAATTCTCGCGGTCCCGGACTGTGTTTTCACCGCTGTGAGTGCACGTTTGGAGTCCGTGTTGATGAAGCTCAATGCTTAGATTGGACTCTGTTGTCCTGCCTGTGGGTCCAAAAACAATCCACTCTGAGTTCTTTCTGCATCTCTTTGTGACACTACTCGTAGCTCATCTCAACACAAAGTGCTGCAAACCTTCATTTTCCTCGCTATCGTTTTTTGGCCGAACCATCGCCATCAATTTTCTTCTGCTGTGAGTGAGAGAAAACAGTATTTCTCCAGTTCCACTCTCAGCTGTTTGTTATCCTAAATCAGGGGTTCTCAACCTTTAGTAACCTAAGGCCCACTTCTGATAGTTAAGAGGATGAGAGGGGGAGAGAGAGCGAGAGAGAGAGAGAGAGAGATAGAGAGAGAGACTGGGCTGTATGTATACGTTATGTCAATGTAAATCATTTATGTAAATTCTTCAGCACATTAAGATATATACATTAAAAAATAACTAACTAGCTTTGTAAATGACAATATATATATATCAATCTAACCATTTGGTTGTACCACTGCACACTGGTGGACCTCAGAGTGCTATCTAGTGGGCAGTAGCCCATTGGTTGAGAATGGCAATCCTAAATTAGTTATTATTATTATTTTTAGTCTTATTATTATTATTCGTCATTTCATAGCGCAAATGTGATCCATTGTTTACATTTATACACTTGGCAGATGCTCAGTCCCACTGTACATAAAAAAAAAAAAAGATCAAGGATGTTGCAGCTATCACCAATGATGATGCTGATTCAGCACATTCTCAACATGTTCTTATGATGATTGATCAAGAACACAAAGGATTTATATTGACAGTGGCCTCTAGTGGATGGTGGTTAGTATGGCAGGAAGTGAAATGACAGACACATCAATACCCCGTAGAACTTGGAATATTCTACTAAGAAACTGAGAACAATCATTTAAATAACTTCATCAGCCAGAGATGATGATTCTGAGGTATCTCATTATCATAGATGTCCAGTCGTCATCGTGTCATCGTTGTTACAGGTTAGAATCTAACCTGTAACACCGATTTCATCTAACCGTTAGATGAAACCTCACCTTTGAATATGGACTAGAATGGCATCAACCCAAAACGCCACTTTCAACCACTGAATCAGCCAATAAGAGACCATGGATTCATTCACTCATTTACCTTTTTCTTCCCCTGATTCCTCTTCATCATTGCTTTTGTAGCTCGATTCACCCTCAGATATCACTTTTATATTCACATTAAAACTCTGCTAAACTTTGAGTGAGTGAGTATTATTGATATTATTTCATATTTCATATTTCATATCTCTGCGGTTATAGAGCTTATTACACAGAGTTTATTACCACACTAAAAGCTGAACGTAACAAATGTCCTGTATCAAATCTGAGATTATTATCATAATGAGATAAGATTACTATGACAGTACTTTTAAATATTATTATGTGTTTCCTACAGGTACATTCACTCCAAAGAGAAACCTTTCAAGTGTCAGGAGTGCGGGAAGGGATTCTGTCAGTCCAGGACTCTGGCCGTCCACAAAACGTTACACATGCAGGTGAAGGAGCCCAAGCCGTCCAAGATCAAATGATGGCCAGACGACGACACGCGAGCCAAAGACCACAGTGACAATCAGAGAACAAACAAAGACTTCCTCATCTCAGCCATGGGAACGGTCCTCGTGGACGGAGCATTTCACCAGCCGCAGATACAAATCATAGACAATAAGCCTTAACAGTGCCGCGTGTTCGTACGTATCAGAGTGTCAAAGAGCTGAGAGGCTGCTCATTTCAGTCAAAGGGACACAAAGTTTATGCATTTTAAAAGAATAAAAAATGAAAATAATCAGTGCCTTGTTAGCATAGCCACATTTCCTCCTCCTTTTCAATATCACATTCCAATGTTATTTTTGTACAGATACATATATCTAAATGTATTTTTGCACTTTAACCTGATTATTGATTATTTACATACTGTATATCACTGGATTTCTTAAACTTATTTTAAAAAAGAATAATCATTTTCTAAATAAAATATTTTACTGTACACGACTGACTTTGTCATTTTTGTAGAGAAATTTACGCCTCCATCGCCATCAGAATCAGACTTAGATTTCTGTTCATATCTTACACAGAGCAGCAGTTTTTGCCCTTCATCATTCAGACTAACTGACCTCCATCTCTGCTCCTCCTCATCATCATCAGTGTGTGTATGTACCAACTAAATGAAGGCTAAAATAAATCCATCCTCCCCGACTGTGTTCATTGGCCAGGCACTTCCTGTGTGGAGTTTTCTATGCTCTCCCGTTTTCCTCCAAATATTCCACTTTCCTCCACCGTCAAACCATGCCATCGCCTTTGAGCAAGGCACCAGGCTGTAGACCTGGAGTTGGACCCTCAGCTCCAAAGAGCCAGGATGGGGCAAATGCAGAGAATAAATATGTATATTGATAAAATATAAACTTCATGTCTAACAAGCTCCTGGAAGCTCGTTAGAAGAGACTTTTTTCTGTAATGTTTGGGATGAAATGTTCCACTGACGCTACACTGGAGCTCACAACGCTGCATCCATCCATCATCTACAGCTCTGATCCATGTCAGGGTCTTGTCACCCTGCACAGGTCGCCAGTCTATCACAGGGCTGACACATAGAGACATACAACTCTCATCACACACCCATTCACACCTGTGCGCAATTTAGACTTTGGAGGCAGAAGGAAACCCACCCAGACACGGGGAGAACACGCAAACTACACACAGCAAGGACCAGGATCAGCCCAGGACTCGAACCAACAACCTTCTTGCCGTGAAAAAACGATACTAACCACTGCTCCACTGCATATGGACTCATAAAAAGAAACAGGGACATGAATAATAAGGAGGAAACCTGCTCCACAGTCACAAGCTGTAAATGAGTTTCATGGGTACAAGAAGCATCATCTCCTCCAAACATGACAACATGAGACAGTCCAAGACCAGACATGAGGCCCCTGGACCCATGGACACAAAACAGGACTAAAGGATCTCTGTACTCAACATCTCTTCATATGTTTGTCATTATACGGTGAGTTATGAGTCTTGAAGGGTTTTATGTAACGTGCCAGGTTAACCATCAACACATTCTGTCATGTGACTTGTGTGGGTTTTTTTACTCAGTTCCCACAAAATGACCACAATTTTTGCACACAAACATGAGTTGTGCAGTATTTGATCTTTTCAATAACCAATACGTCATGTAGACCCTGACATGGTGGCTTTAAGTGTATTCTGAGTATTCTTCTTTTGAGAATCATCATCATCATCCATGTGACCTTTGGCCCATCAAAAGAAGAACTGCAGAGTCCTGATCGTCGATCCACACCCAGACCAGTCCTTCAGAGATTTGCTGATATTGCTGTATGGATAGTTGACACAAAAGATGGACTTTTTGAATGAACAGCACACCAACACTAAGAACTCATCCTGTCTGTCTCACTTGGACAGATAATGAGGTAGAGATCTGTCGCTTGTCCAAACCCTGGAGAGATCCAAAGCCCTGATCAGCACCTACAAGATTCATGCAAACTGAAGGTCAAGAAAAGCTCTGAGGCTCTGAGGCTCTGAGGCTGTGAGGTCTTGAGATTCAGAGTTTCTGGGGTTCTGAGGTTCTTAGGCTCCGAGGCCCTGAGCTTCCGAGGCTCTTTTCCTCTGAGGTTCTGAGGCTCTGAGGTTCTGAAGTTCTTTTTTTTCAGAGGTTCTGAGGTTCTTTTCCTCTGAGGTTCTGATGTTCTTTTCCTCTGAGGTTCTGAGGTTCTTTTCCTCTGAGGTTCTGAGGTTCTGAGTCTTCTATCGCTCTGTTCTTGGACTGTGGTGAAGGTCACTCTACATTTTATCGGTGATGAATTCAGGACTGTAAATAAATGGAATACCCTTCGATTACTAGGCAATCATCCTTGCCCCCTAAGCCGTGCACGATCTCCTCACTCGACTTCTCTCGTCACAGATCATCATCTTCATCATTTGTCGACTCCTGCTGCTCTTCTCCACTGCAGATGCTGTCCTATTTAATGGAGATGGTTCTGATGGTATTGTTAAAATAAATCTGAATGGTGTGTGTGTGTGTGTGTGGATGTGTGTGTGTGAATGTGTCCATGAATTTTCAGTGAGTCACACAGGAGGAAGATCCCTGGTCCAGGGGAAGGAGGTGAGCTGAGCGGATGGTCGGCCTGTAGATCAACGTTTCTCTTTGAGCCAGGAACTCATCAGTCTGTCAACGACTCCCGGAGCCACACACACACACACACACATACACACATATACACACACACACTCACACACACACAGGCCACGGGGCAGCCGGAGTTGTCAGGAGGTTGTGTACGTGACATAAGACTTGTTGAGCTTATCACAGGGGGAACACTTCATGGACATTAATTAGTGCTCGGAGGAAATGAGGAACAATGAAAACAGCAACGAGGCAACAAAAGGGGAAAAACGTTTCATTTCTGGGACAAAATCAAACACAGATATGATCGGACGATGAGGAACCACGACCAACCTGGGACCAGAGCGGAGAGGGGTCCAAGTACTGGTTATATTCAGGTCCATGTGATGGATCGGTCTTATGTCTCCTTGTCAATATATTCAGGTTTTGTCAGTTTTTTTGTTGTTTTGTAGTCTTGACAGTGAATATTCCTTCACGCCCATCAGATGGAATTCTGTGCTCGGTCGTTCCCAGTGGTGTGAGAGGACCACTTGGAGGGTCCCTGGGGGATACAGCTCCAAAAAGTACCCAAATATCTGAACAGTGGAGAAGGATCTGAGACAGGAAAGGGACCAAACGTTCTAAATTAAATTAGGGTCTACTTTACCCAATCTCTCCACGGCCTACGACTTATCTGCGATATCTCCCACATAGACATCAGAGACGTCGTCCCACTGACAGGACTGGACCACGCCGGTACCACTCTGCGCTACGTAACGCCGTTCCGTCATAGCGAGTGTTACCAACTTCACTGTGACGTGAAATGGGAGCGTAACGTGCCGCGTCTTTGAATCCTCCGTCGCTGCAACGGTAGAAGTTCATTCAGCTTCCCGGAGCGGATGTTTACCAGATCAGCTCCCTGGGCGTTGAAGGGAACGACCTCGCTTCTGGCCTCCGCTTTACCTCTGCGCCTGCTGGGCCTGAGGGAAATGTCATTCACTGCTACTGTCCTAACTGAATGGGAGGGGACTGGGGGGGGAGCGCCGCCGCTTTGATGACACTTTTATGGTTTGGGACCGGCAGGGTGAGCTGGAGGGTGGCAGGATGGACACACGGTGAACTGACAGACGCAGAGCCGAAAAGGACGGCCTGTTCCCCAGCTTCCTCCGATGAGGCAGACGGGGGAAGGAAAGTTTCACCCCTCCTCCTCGTCTGCAGCAATTATAGAGCAGGACCGGAGCGGTCAGGAAGGTGAAAGGAGGCCTTGATGAAAATCATTTCCACGTGCTGGACGGCCATTTCACCTCGACGGCAGGGGGACACACCAAGGCAGCGTTACACGAAGAAGGCAGACGAAGCAGAAAGACACACTCGGGACGCTAACTGAGCGAACGCAAACCGGCGTGAATTTGGTACGGAGGCTGAGTTCTGGCTCTTCTGATTTGGACTTCCTGGTCACCTCGGTCCATATTTCCTGCCTGGGAGTCATGAGCAGGTTTTACCGTAGACTGAATGTTGTCCGTGCTGCTGTGTGTCCTCTTCATCGTCCGTACATTTCATGTCTACTCTAGCTGAGATCACAGTCACCGCCCAAAAACACCCCAATAATGAAACAAAGCACTCATACAGACCGTAAACCTGTCAAATAACGCGCAGATGTTGGTGTTTTACTGACGTTTACCGTCTCGAATCTCAGCACCTCCAGAACTTTAATAACGCTCCGATGATGTCATCAGTACTTATTTATGAAAAAAGGACCAGTTCGCCATCTGTTTTGTGTCCCAGCAGGTTGGAGTGCTGCTCCTTTTATTCCCTCCCCTCTCAGCCAGGAGCCCCCCAGGAGGGACTGGTCCAAGGATACGCAGGGAGAGCTGAGGCGACCCTCCAGAGGCAAAACCAAGTCTTGACCTGGTGTTAGTGTTCACGGAATCCAGGGGAAGTTTAAGTTAGCTAACAGTTGCTAATGCTACCATATTTATTCATTAAGAAACAGACTAAAATCTACAATCACGATCATGTGTAGACCGTGTGTGTTTTTATTCTTCGGTGTGTTAATCCAGTCTTTTGCCGCTTCCTCTATTTATTTTCTGGGCAGGAGAGGCGGACGTGACAAACCTCATCCATCTCGCTCTGCCTGCTGCAGCGGTCGCTGGATTACCAACTTCCTGGCAGACAGGAAGCAGCGGATCAGGATGGGAAAAATGACATGCAGCGCCACCACAATGAGCACTGGTGCCCTCCAGGTGCTCCTCCGGCTCAACGACTGCCCCCCCAGCACCTGTATTTACCACAGACCATCTGAACTCCTCCCCCAGGACGCCACCGAACACACTCTGACCCCTGACCCCTGTGCTGTAACTTAGCTGCTGTCTGGCTCTGTGTGCCGTTGTGTTTGGTGGTTTCTAGATGTTTCTGTCCGTCCCTGTTAATTTATTGTCCGTGTTGCTCACTGTCTGTTTCCTTCTATGTTTCCTGCACAACAGACTTGGCAGTAAGTACTTGGCCTGATCCTGCAGCAAAACACATCCAGGATTCATAATAACAGATACTTTGTGAGTTTATCTTTCTGATTTTACTCAAGAAGCGCAGATAAAAGTCCAACGTTTTCCTCCTAAATGTGAAGGATGATGAAAATGGGATTAAAACTAAATCCACAGTTTGTCTGTGTTTAGTTATTTGGCAGAGTTTTCCTGCAGTGAGAATAATTAGAGAGCAAATTGGTTTACTCCTTGACCTGGACTTCAGAGTTCATAAAAGCTCCTAAACGACACCACTTGCACGATTTGACCATCGAGGCGATTGCAGACGGAGCGGAGACCCAGACATCATCCCTGAGTGTAATAGTTTGAATTAATCACGATAAACGTAAAGGCAGTTAAAGAGTGGAATTAAATTTAATGAGGAATTTAAGCGGAGTCAGGACATGGGAACCTTCAGAGCAGGATGGAAGGACAGGAGGGAAAACACACATGGAATGTCCAAACAGAGGATATCTATCAAAATACACTGCAGCCCGCTTTTTACCTTCTAACCCCAGAAAAAAAACCATCCCCACGGTATCATTAGTCTTCTCTCCACAGGCTTACGCTGCTATAAACGCATTACAACAAAGATCAAGACAAAAAAAAAAAGCACTCACTGGCAAAGCGCTCGCTGTTCTGGATCGTGGAGTTATATTTATTAAGATCGTAAATTTATCTGCAATTTAACACTCGCGGTGTTACGTAGGATGGGCTCGGCCCCGCGGTCCGCGGGCCCAGAGCGCGGCCCCGCCGTGTCCATCACGCTTATTTGGACCGTATAAAAACATTTATTGCTGTTAATCAATGTTGTGATAGAACGGAATGCAACAAGTCCAAAAATAATTTGTGGATAATTTGAGTGTGCCTCAAGCTCCAAATATGCGAGTTGGTGCCAAAGGCGAGGAGCTCAGATCCTTTCAGGCAACATGCTGGAACGGTGCAGGAGAAACTCCCTGCTGCAGCTCCACGCCGCGCAGGATAACATTATCTTTGATTGATTCAACTCACAGGCCAATTACTTACTGCAGTTAGCCTCAATGTCACAGCCCTCTCTCTATCTCTCTCTCTCTCTCTCTCTCTCTCTGCCTATCAACAGCTTCTTTCCATGTATAAGCTCAGTCATTACATTAAAAAAATCTCACGGCACTACTGAAGTATGTACGTGAAGTAAAATCTCTATTTTTACTGAAGTAAAAGTAGAGATTTTTACTTTAGTCCAAACTGGTTTGTTGTTGTTGGTTTCAAACTGAACAGTAAAGACTGCAAGAAAACGGTTTGATGTTTCTGTCCATAGAGTTGAGTCTCTTCCTGTTTGTCATAGATTGACTGTAGATAAAAGTGAACTCTACCGAGGAGGAGGACTCTGGACACTACATAGAGGACTCTGGACACTACATAGGGGACTCTGGACAGTCCAACTCACTGAATGAGTCCTTCAAAGTTTAAAACTGAAGATCTGCTCCATATTTATATTATTTAAGACATAAGGAGGACAGGACAGGATTATAATCCAGTTAATCTGAACAACAGCACAACACTGAGAGGAACAGAGATACTTTGACGTTCAATACTTAAGCACAGTTTTTATAAAAAAATATAAGCTTGATACTTAATTACCATTAACAGCTAAATGACTTTTATTCAAAAGCAGAAGTACTTTAATCTCCACTGTACCACTTGAATGTCAATGTCAAAAGTAAGATTCTTGACTACTACTGTAAAAAGAAAATTTTTAAAAATAGTCATTAATGTATGCACATTTTTGGAATGATCCACTTTTGATCATGTATAGATAAATGTCAAAAGTGTATTATTATTATTATTATTATTATTATTATTATTATTATGAGTAATTAGTTGTAGTGATTTGATAAATATTATTACAGCAGATAATGTGGTTTTAGTCATAGGGTTATCTTCTTTATTTTAAATAAAGTAAATGTTTTACACCGTTACTAATGTAAAGGATAACTTACATTATCAATAATAAGATTATTGATGTGTGTAATATTTGAAATACATTGTACTTTTGGTATGTTACATCATACATCACAAATCAATAACGTTCATTATTCAAGTTAGTTTTGTTTATATATACTGTATGTGTGTGTGTGTGGAGACAACAGAACACACACAGCCACCTCAACAAAAATATCTATGCCACTTTGTGTGTTGTTTTTTTTTATAAATATTGATTAGAATAATTAGAAAATTCGTATTTATTTATTGTATTCAAATTTAGATGAAAAGGCGCCCATGAAATTTTCCAACCTACATCACCAAAACACACACAAACAAAAGTTCGTTCTAACATTTTCCATGCGCCTCTCTCTCTCTCTCTCTCTCTCTCTCTCTCTCTCTCTCTCTCAGCTGCCAGGCAGTGAGAGTTTGATGAGAATACAAAGTGTAATAATATGGGATGGTCAGAGAAATGAGTCAGCCCGTTACTTCATGCTGCTCTGATGTAAAAAGGCCACGTCTGCTTACATTTGTCCAACAAACAAAGGACCACCGGTGCTTCAACTTTTATTTGGACTCTTTTCTACTCCCATTGTTCCCCTTTGAAACACAGCAAACATTACACAGATCCGCAATCTTTGCTCAAATAGAGGAAACTTTAGAATCTGTTGCTGTTCAAACAGAATTCTCACACCAAAGGCAACACTGGAATGATTTAATGGTACGGTCTGTTCTGTGTTGACTCACCGAGCACTCACTCATAAATAAAATATGGCCGATTACACATTTTATAATTTGGAAATAAAGGGCTGGGTCACTTGTTGAGCTCTTGATTATGTATTTGTATTCCGTCGGCGTGAGTGCCACGGATCAGCGCGGCGCTTTGGATGTCAGCGCGCGGGACAAAAACACGCTTGGATTAGCTGATGCCGCTCAGTCAACCGAGGATCCACGCTCGACGTTTAAGAAGACCAACAAGGAGTCGGGAAAAAACAAAGTTTACAGCCTCAAAACACAAAAAATGAAAAGCAGATCGTTGATTGGCTGTCCCACATCAGCAAAGAACAACAAACTAAGGAAACAAAATAAGGAAACAAAACAAGGAAGATTCTCCCATCAATCACCAGGGATGGAACAGGGGATTAAATGGGAAATACTACTGATACTACTACTATTACAAGTACAGAAAATACTAATACTACTACAAATACTAAAAATACTTCTACTAATACGACTACTACTACTACTACAACTACTACAAATACTAAAACTATTACAAATACTACAATTACTACTACTACTACAACTACTACAAATACTGCTACTAACACTACTACTACAGCTACTACAAATACTAATACTACTACAAATACTAATACTACTACAAATACTACTACTAACACTACTAATATTACTAAAACTATTACTACTAATACTACTGTGACTACTACTACTGCTACTAATTCAAGGGCGGCGTAGCTTAGAGGGTAATGGGAGGGTAATGGTTGCCGGTTTGATCCCCTCCATGTTGAAGGTCTCTGATCAAGACCCTGACCCCAAATTGCCTCGGCAGTCGGTGAGTGAATGTATGAATGTGTGAATGTGTGAATGGGTGAATGGGTGTGAACTAATAACAACAACAATCTTAATAATACTTATAATACTATTATTAATGATGATGTTATTATGATTTATATATATTTTTAAGGACAAAAACAAATAAACAACTCACACACACACAGAGAGAGCAGAAAGATGTAATTAACAATTTGCTGCAGTAAATGAAAGCTCACTCTCCAGCTCATTCATGAAAACGGGTGTGGTTCTGTCTCAGTGACATCAGGGTGAATAGCAAACGAGGCCTTGATCCACCTGAATTTAAATGTGCCGGGGTGAGGCTGCAAAGTCCCAAAAAACCATTAAAAAATTCCTCATTTCTCATTTTTTATTTGACAGGAACGAGCAAACACGGTGTGAAGTCACAGTGAGTGACTGGGATCACATGACAGACTTCAGACATCCTGGCGTAAACAGACGACCGTCGGTGCGTTTAAGTGACAAACATAAGAACTGAGGCGTTTGTCTCTTGTTTTCCGCCACTGAAGCATCATTAAGGAAGTTGTGATATATGCAGGATTTCCTGACATCGTATCCTGTCAGGCCGAATAGTAAAATCCAGAAAAACTCTTACATAAAATCACACTTGGTGCTCTTTGGGTGCCATGGAGACCAAACGTCTTGTCCTTTAGGGGTGTGTTCATGCTAAAACAACCTTACAATGGGATCGATTTCTTTACATCAAAACGGTCCAACGCGTGGGAAGAGTTGCAGACTCAGCAAGAAACCGTGGCGATAATCAAATGAACAGAAAGATTTCTTACTAAACACAGCATAAATCATGGAAGAAACAAAGTGGTGGAAACTCCTGTCTTCACAACCAATTATCTGGCACCAGTCTTTCAAATACCCTGTTACTAAATGTTGTTGTCATTTTTTTTCTCTGGGGTTAAGGTTCAGGTGAGGGTCAGCTTTGAGCTTCCTGTGAATGAGTGTCCATGCTGATGAACCTCCCCATGACCCTCTCAGAACATTAATTTATAATTTCCACCACAGCTTCCATATGTCCCCAACAGGGAAAGAGGCAGAAACACAGGGAAAAAAAAACCCAAAAAAAAACACCCCAAATCACCGAGACTAGTTTTATAACATGACGTCTGTGTCTATGTCCTTTTTGGTGGAATTATGACCTCCCAAATCACAGACATGGCAGATTTGCGTGCCATTAAGATCAGAGATGACCTCCACAAATATTACAAATTACCAGAGGTCCCCAGGTGATACAGAGAGTGGAACTGGATTACCTGAGTCTACATATTAAGATGACTTATGAGAGTGGATGAATAGATGAGTGGATGAGTGTCAGCTGTCAGTCTGTGGAGCTGTCCCAGCCTCATGGTTCATGCTGTTTGATTAGGTTTGGATTCAGACCGTTTGACCCTGATATCACAGGCACTCTGAGTTATTTCCTGATGTTTTGGTTCTTACTGTGAACTTTGGGTAAAACCATCCATCATCCATCCATCCATCCATCCATCCATCTAACCATCCATCCATTCTTTTTCCGAACCTCTGAATCCTGGTCAGGGTCACAGTGGCATCGGAGCCCAACAGTGCAGCCCAGATGTCCCTTTATCCATGCAGTAACTTCCTGCATCCGTTCCTGGGGGGGTCTCTGGGTGTTCCCAGACCAGCTGAGAGATGTAATCCCTCCAACGTGTCCTGGGTCTGCCTCAGGTCTCCCCCCAGGGGAAATGAAGTTGCATTATCGGCACCATATACATTCAACATGAACTTTACTAATCAATGAACTTTAATAATCAATGAACTTCAATCCATCATCCATCCATCTATCTATCTGTCATGACGGCTCCTGCACATTAAGAGTTTTGTGTTTGTCTCGTCACTTCCTGTTTTATTTTGACATCCCCGTCCTGTGTCATGTCTGGTTGCTTTACTTCCCCTTGTGTGATTACCTGTCTCCTCCCTAATGTGTTTCACCTGTGTCTCGTTAACCTTTCTT
>OMNV01021087.1:0-13361 GCA_900303265.1 Brotula barbata | reverse complement strand
CAGTCGGTAATTATATGCCGATGTGTGTGTGTGTGTGTGTGTGAATGTGTGTATGAATGGGTGAATGTGAGGCAAACATTGAAAAAGCGCTTTGGAAAAAAGAGCATATAGAAATGCAATCTATTTACCATATAACTATGATAAAATATTCTAAAATAAATGTATGTATGTGTGTGTATACTGTATATATATAAATATATATATATATATTTATATTTATGGAAGCCTGGAAGCAGTTCTTACTTGCACTTCTGATGAAACCCATGTTGGGAATTGAAATGTTTTCATAATTTCTGGCATAATTACAGTACACACGGTGGAGTCCGGAGGTGAATGGCAGTAAGAGCATCCAGATGTGTGGCAGTAGGTAAGAATGACAGGACGTCACGTCCCTGTAGGCCCACTGAGAGGGGATGAGTGTTTGTGTGCCGGGTCAATTCCTGACCCCCTCAAATAAACACAACGGCGAACAGCTGAGGCTCCGAGTGTGTGCATACTTAGATACATGCTCTCACTCACAGACGTCCATATAGCCCTGCTGCAGAGCTCACACGTAGGCACACACACACACACACACACACTGGATAAACACTCTGCTTTCAGTGTGAGGAGGCCGAGCTCAGGAAGATGCACCACCAGCTCCAGGTTTACTCTCCAGGGGCAAAAAACATTTGCTCCTGTTTGTTTTTGTTGTTCGGCTCAATTTGTATTTGGAGGAATGAAGAGCAGGGAGGCTTTTGTTGAAGAAGTCTATCTCACTGAGGACTCTACTTTTTTGAAGGTAGCAAGATTTTTGCAATAAAAGCTTCAAATGTTTTAAGACCGCTATGGAGAAGAGGTCCAAAGGTCATACGGTCAGAGGCCAGAGGGCAATCCCACAGACAGAGGGATGTATTGTAGACAGGACGGTTAAAGACACATGTGGATTCCGGCATGTCAGCGTTGGCCAAATACTAGTCCAGCGCTCATAAACACTGGAACACAGCGGGTGATTTGCCTGAGGAGGCTCCGGCCTGTTTTCATATGGATGCGGGCTTTCTGTTCGTTATGTTTACGCTCAGAAAAACACACACTCCTCACTGTGTACACACCAGGCAGATGCGTCCTATACGCGACTGGGTCACCGGGCTCTGACCCATCTCGGAGGACTTCTCCCGGAAGAAGAAATAAAGTTTGTCGTCGTTTCTCTCTGCGCTGTCGGGGATGAGATGTACGTGGATAAAAGTTGGATCTGAACGGAGGAGAGATGGAGAGACGATCAGTTAGGATTAGCATTTCCTGTTTATGGAGATCATTCACGGTGAGCTCCTAAACAAATTCCAACACAAACACACATTGGGGTCTGGCGTCGACGTATCGGTTACACATCTGCAACTGGATTTGGATGGGGTATGAATTGTGTGGGATTTCTCTATGAAGTGAATCATTTGGGTGTTGAACAAGACCATTTACCATTCAACCATCTGGAGTTGTACTGATCTGTTCGCATGGCCGTTTTTGTCCCCAAAGTGCGGAAAATGGCAGAATCTGTTCCCATAAAGTCAACATAGACTCCAGCATAGAGTTCACCATCTGAAAAAGAGACAGAGAACAGTTCAGTTAAGTGGAAATCCTAAACTCTAACATTATTCCAGCACTACCCTTGGCATAGGACAGCAAGGATTCTATTTCGAAAAAGTAGCATCCACTCCCTGGCATTGCTAGAACCCAAGATTAGGAGCCGAATATCTCAGCAGGAGAGAGTATGAAGTTCCTTTCAACAACAACCACCTCAACTGTAGCGACTAGCGGGACGTTTACTAGGACCGGGAATAACCCAAAAATCAGTACTGGAAATGTTTTTAAATCCAAGTTTTCCATAAATTCCAACAAATGAAGAAGGAACACAACACCAAGCAGCATATTCCAGAAGTGTCTGCATGGAAAAGCCTTAATGCAGGCGTTAGACAACGGTGTGGTCCCTCTGGATGAGGAATTGTTACCAGATGGTAAGGTGCGTGTTTGGGTTGTGGAAACGCTGCAGCTGTAGCAGTTTAGCTATCACTTGATCTAATTTCCAAAAAAGCAAAAGCAAAAGCAAAGGAGGATGTGACTCCAGCTACCACACACTTCCTACTCTGGATATTTCAGGTACTTCTCAACTTCTTCACTTTCGCTGCAAGAAAGTGCCCAAAGCCATCAACACCCCTCGGATTTCTCATTTAGACACGGCGGGCGTCATATCAAATACTTTCACATCCGTGCACGCAGAATGACAACACCAACGGCCTTGTTAAACAGCCGGAGGAGAGAATGATGGTCTTCCAGTTGTTGTAAGGGCCCCATCGGAGAGCAGGTGTCCCAGCAGGTGGACTGTCAAAGTGCTTGGCGATGGGGTCGGGAGACAGCAGGAGGTGGAACAGAAGACACAAAACAGCACTGTCCTCGCCCCGTTTTCCCAATGTCATGGTCTTCAGCGGGGCTATACGGAGACTGACAGTACGCCATTATAATGTTCACGGATGGTGGAGCGTCTAAAGAGGCGATGGAGGGACTGAGGAGTGTGAAGGGTAAGAGCGGTCAATGTTAAATCCATTGTGAAGACACAGGGTTCTTGATCCTTATCAACACCAACACGGCGGCCCTTGTATGACACTGACTGGCGGAAGAGGGAGGTGAAACCATCTTGGACGACTGTACCGATTTCATACTGGTCAGCTGGCACTGCGCTAATGTGGGAAAACAGCGCCGGCGATTTACACCCACTGTCTCACCCCACAGAGAGAAGATCGCCTTTCACGGGTGGCAAGTGTGTGGTCCGGGTCTGACTAAGTGACCTTGGGATGATGGGACAGAGGACGCTACTGTTGCAAATGCACCAGCGCTTGAAAATGGACACAAATGTGACAATAAGAGTGGGAATGTACTAACTGAAGTTGTTGTTGTTTTTGTCACTTTTTTGTTATATTTAATCAAAATTATGTATCAGACTACACGGTATGGATGCCACTATCTCCTTTACACTGTCAAATAAAATTATTGCTAAATTTTTGGGATATCCCGCTTTAAAACAAACCAACAAACAGATAACACATGGAGGTAAAAAAATACACTGTTTACCTATTTTTCCACTTTTTTTTGACCGATGGACTCAAACACATTTTCAAATGGTAAAACAAGAGATACATAATTTACATATTTTGTAATTTTTTTAGTATAATTCAATTTTATTCATATATTTATACATATTATAAACATTTCTTGATTTGATTGGAAGGCAAAATTCCCAAACAATAGTTTAAAAATACATAGTTTGTGTCCAAATTTGTAAATAAATAAACGATGGACAGAGATAAAAGTAGTGATATTATAGGTTCCACTACAACTAAAACGAGCTGGACTGTACTTTCTATACAACGCTCCCCTGGGCCTACTCGCTCATGAGACCAAATTCAGATGGTACTCACTGATCAGAGCTGACACGCTGTTGAGCTTTGGGTCGTAGGAGCACTTTCCCTTCCCAGATTCCACTCTTCCTGGCTCCAAATGGAAGATTTCTTCCTGAAATGGAAATGGCAATACATTCAGCGTTCTTCATCTTGTCACAGAGATTCCCCTGTGTAGGGAAAATGAGGCAGCGCATGTGCTCCCTCTGACTCCTGTGGGACCTACGAGTCCTGATGGAAGATGAAGTATTAGAGTAATGAGCGTGCATTCATACAGAAAAATACATGCAGAGGAACTGGGGAATATTTAATCCAGCTCCGTGCCATTCGACTATAGAATACGACGTGCCACTGGCTGCTCCTCTCCACTTAACAAGCCGCATGCCAAAAACCTCTCAGCCTCTCGGTGCCTATGGCGGTGCAGGTCTGCTGCTGACACCTGTAATCCAGAACAAGGGAAAACAAGCCTGGGATGGAGGCTGGATGACTGATGATCACTGCTTATGGCATCCCGGCGCGCAGGCATTGAAATGTGACTGGCAGGAATTTCTGTGTGAGAGTGCTGGAAATGAATAAGCAGCATGCAATGACTCGTCCCACGGCCCGGCCTCGCCATCACCCAGGGAGACAGGTACAGAGGCAGACATCTCTGTCCGTGTCCATCAGCGCCGCAGGAGGCGTGAGGTCGATCGTTGTGAAGCTCCCGACCGCACTTGATTAAAATCAGGCAGACTTGTAAATAAGAAGGTGTTGGCTTTGTGCTATGTGGCTATGAGCTATTTGTTTTGCGATGCCACATCATGTTAAGGAGTTACGGCAATTTATTTTGAAATAAATCACGTGAAAGAATCTGGCCTACTGTACCTACCTACTGTAGTTTTTAAAAATGAGAGCAAAAACCTAAACCTAAACTTCTTATGTCCTTCAAAAGTCCTTTTCTGGGTTGAAAAGTGGTTGGAGAGCACAAACACTGGAGTTCTGTTCAGCTATGTGGCTTTTATTTCCTTTGCTGCTTAGCTAGTTGGCTACAGATGGCTAGTGTTTGCTCTGGGCCAACAAAGCCTGCTGTGGGAGTGGGTCAGATGCTGACTAGTCCTGCTGCCACTGTGGGAGTGACTGAGCCACATTCCTGCAGAAGGTGGAGGGCCTGGTGGGGTGAGGGAGTGATGGGTGGGACATCCTGCATGGTCTCCGATACGTATGAGGACTGATTTAGGTGTCAGTAGATGGTCACTGGTAAAATATACGCAAAAATGAAACAGTCTGCTTTGTTGTATTCATGCTGATCAACCAAAACAGCAAAACACTCCACAGCCCATCACGCATGCAAAACGCCGCACTCAGCACAAATCCAAAAGCAAAGAAAGGTCAATGACAGGAGAAGGGGTGCTCAAACAATGAGGCGTACACAAACAAAATAATGAAATGAAATTAACATGAATCACATCATGCTAAACAATTAATGAAACGAGGTGAAGACGGCGTTGACGAATGGGCTCAGACACAGAGAGGAGGAGCATGCTGACGGCGACACCCGACCCACGCAGGGCAGCGGGTGCACAAAGGACCCACATCGCACCTTTAGTCCGAGAGCCTCGTGCACCGCGCTGGGTTCAGCTGCACGGCTGGCCCTTCCCCTGGCCAGGGCCATCTGTAGGTACATGGACGTCTAAAACAGGATACAGCAACACACACCCTGTATGTTACACCACCAATAAATGAAAACGCCTCCGTCGGTACATCGAGGCATCACAAACTCTGCACTGGTTTACAGATATGATGAAAAAAAAATGACCATTGAAATGCAAATGCAGATGCTTTCATGATAATGTAGATGTGTGTATGCGTGTGTGAGGCTACAGGGAATGATTGTGGACGTCTCCATCCGAGCGCACAGCACGGTGCACACATTCCCCTCGAAGCAGCTGCTGCTCGAGCTAAATATTTGACCATTTGGCCAACGTTCATTTCCCATTTGAATTTTATTACAAATGCATTCAAGTTCAATCTCTGCACCTGATGCACTACCTGGATCAAGACTTGGGGTGATGCCGGACACCTCGTTCGTCTGGATTCTCCCTACATTGTGATTGGAGGAGTCATTATGTAGTTAAACTGTGATTCAACTCCTTGCTCCTTGGAAAACCTCGTAAACCTTGGCCTTTTTTTTTCTTTTCTTCTTTTTTTTTTTTAAACTAGCCAATCTTCTGTGTGGGCTCTCTGAGTTCCAGGTGCCAGAACCGGCAAGGCAAATTCACAGCAAGTTGAAACTATCGAAAGCGAGCTCGAGCCAGGAAGACAGTTTTCAATTTGTGGGTTGATTTTCATGAATGTGCCCCAGCTGTTTGTGTTGCTTTTATACCGTGGATAGTTGGGACTGAGATCCAATCACAATGTGGGCCCACATCGTTATAGAGTCGGACTGATTGGGCAGAGAATCCAAGCTCCAACGACTTTGATAAGTCTCTCAAATCAACTCTCCCGATGTGAATGAAGACCGTACGTCTGTGTCAAGTTGTTTTTGCAATCACAGTGAACTCTTCCGTCCAGCTGAGAAGACTCTCACAGGACGACTCGGACCTGTCTCTTCAGTGTGACTGGGAAAATAACAGGCCTCTCATTAATGGACCCGAACTGGAACATTCCACTGGCACCCCATAATGGGAGCTCCCACTTCCAATTACCCAATGTCTCACATGGTAGATGCTGGCAGGTGGCCTGGATGGATGGATGAAGGGGTGGATGAATGGATGAGCGAATGGATGGAAGCCCTTCGTTAATACGGGGTCATGCGGGCGGCGAGGGAGTCGTGCAAGGAACTCCCGCTGTTACGAGTTCTCCGCACCGGACTGTGATCTTGAGTGGGAATTTTCCTTTTTTTTTATTTATCCCTATTTGTAAAGTCCCGTGGTGATCATTAGGGAAGTGTGATATTTAAAGAAGAGTGGGGTGTGAGAATAAGGATGTATGGGCAAGGCAGGCTGGGAAAATTCAAGAGGTCCCATTAAAAGCTGAGGCTAAACAGAGGGGCTGTAACGGCGCGCTGGGGACGACAGCTGTGTGCAGGTGAAGCGTTTCTGGCTGCTTTGCCAGACGTGGAGATATGGTATCATGAGCACGCTTAATGATGGAGGAAAACCGCCATAAGAAGGTGGCTGGTGTGACCGTGAATGCCAGTAGGGGGGGGAAAAAAAACAGCGCTATGGCGATGATGATGATGTAGAAGGCTTATTAGGTTAAAAATGGGACCAGTCTTGGCTTTAGTTAATGCCAAATGAATTCTAACCTGGGGTTTGCGTCCACGGTTGACAAAGGTGCAGACTGGGTTGTAAGCTCCGGTCCCGCAGACGTACAGTTGAGTCCGGTTCCATGGCTCGATTAGACGAATGAAGTTTGCGCACTCCTCCTGGAGAAACGAAGACAGCAAGAAAAGTCATCATTAACTGCATGAAAAACACCAATAATAATAGAATCACTGCAGAGTACTTTTGAAAGATAAAACTTGAAACACTCTCCAACTATATTTGGACCATAGGCCATTGTGCTCCCCTCCTCTGCTTGGATGCTGAGGCTGGACCTCCCTGTTCTATTTCATTCCTGTCTAGCCTGGCTAGACAGAGGGGAACCAGTGCTTTTACAGGGCCAAGTCAGACCCCTCCAGGTAACCGGTTGCCCACGTTAAAACCACGTCAACGTTCACAAAAGCCTCTTTTAGGGTCTGCATGAAACTATGCATTATCCTATAGTCGAAAGTGCATATTTTTGTGTTGAAGGTATGGAAATCAGCTGAGGTGAATCTTAAACACTGCTGAGACTGTGCTGCTGTCAGCACGCGTACTTACATTGGCGTCTTTCCCGCTCACAAGGCACTCCATCCTTCTTCGTTCGGACACTGGCCAGTGGATCTATGAAGGGGGGGAACAGTGGATATTTTACAGTTACAATCCAACATGTTACACGTCGTTGCCGTTTATTGGATTTTGGGCCTAAAAATGCAGAGGGGATGTCCACGCAGGCTAATATTAGTCATCTGGGCATTGTCAGAACACAATTACAGTCATTTATTGACCTGGCACCACACAAAAAAAAACTGGAGCAAACCAAAATCAATGCCTCTGGGGGCGTGGAGAAGGATATTTGTCTGGAGATGAAGCTGGATGAAGGGCTGAGGTAAAAAACGTGCTGAGTTCAATCCAGTGCAACGTCACATTTGAGGGGCCCGAGTGTGTTGGGTGGAGGTGGAACATGGGGGAGTGGTCTTACAATATGTGGATCCTTGTTGATATCGTGGAGGTCCAGGGACAGGATATGGTCCTTGCTGCCGACGTACATCCGATCGTGGTCCTCGTCCATACGCAGGATCCTGTAGTCCGACGTGTTGAGGAGGAAGGCGAAGTGATGAGCGGTGCCGGTAGATCTCAACTCTGTACAGAGAGAGAGAGAGAGAGAGAGAGAGAGAGAGAGAGAGATACGGATCCATTAATGACAGCTGTGGTTCACACACACATGCATACTCGACTGATGCATTCCTCAAGCCACTCCCGCATAGCCGGCTGGACTTATCTGATGGTTTTCTACCAACACTGTTGCAACTTGATACCGCGCATTACAGACAAGTGCTACTGACTGTCTGTGTCACCGTGTTGATGGCTTAATGCCGCCTGAGAGCGCATCAGAAAAAGTCTCTCATCGGGGCTGCGTCTCATCTTTGCAGCAGCGTGCAGGAGGGTGGGTGAACTTTCAGGACATAGCCAGGATCGCATGCGACAGTTTTTCTGGGTCGGACCGCCGGGTGTCCTTTATAGAGCGTCTCTCCATTCCATCAGCGTCAGACGTAGATTATGCGATCGTAGATTCATTTACTCGAGCATGCAGCCACGCTTTTTCTCTTATAAGTCGATTAAGCCGTAATTATATTATTGACAAAATCCTATTAATTTCATGCATGCGTAAGTCGCGTTTGGATCGCCGTAATCACAGAGGAGACAAAAATCGATACATCGTGCCCGTGCGCAACATACAGACCGCGAGAACGAACGCTACACACGCTGCACATTTCTACCGTGTATACGTTTTGCAGAGGCTCTCTCAGCTATTTGAAGGTCAGAGGGAGAGTTTGGGCCTTTGACACGTCCTCTCATGTTGAGAGTAACACAATCTGCCTACAGCGCCGTGCTGGAGTGTTTGTTTGATATGTTCTTCTGGGTTCAGCAACCATGTACAGAGAGGCCACTGCTATGACAGCCGTGGCTCCGTGCCACACCGTAGACAAACACACGCCTCCGCAATCTATAAGGGAAGAGCAGTACAGGGTGGCATTCACACATTGTTGGACAAACACGAGGAGGAGGCTTCGCTCAAACACTTGGAAAGTCCCATTTTCACTGTTTACCTTTATTCTACAACAAACTGAATCGGACTCGGAGGGTACCTGAAAGTTACTTTTTGTTGTTTCAGCCAAAATGCGGTCGAGGAAAATCGAGGATAAACTGTCAAATACGGTTTTCTGTGTGACACCATTCACATGTTATATATCAGAACAGAGTCACGCCAAAGCAACATTAAAGGAAGGAAATGAGAAATTCGGCCAACGTGGGACTTCAGACCGTAAAAGCGAGAGCCCAGACGTTTAAAAATAGCAATCATTAAACATGTTTTAATGTTTTGGGCTGATAAATAACAGTATATTTGAGCAGGCTCTGTTTTCTTAGGTAGGTATGCAGACGTGTTCGGTGCGTTGGAAACATTCCTGCGAGGTTCCGAGGAAGAAGTCTGGACTCCAAAGTGTGCAATGCAATCAACATGTCCAGCATTGGACCTTAAAATAAACACCATCTATAGATCTTTTTTAGACCTACTCCCCGTGGAATCTGATATTACCGGTCTTTTCCTGCCAGATCTAAATTTAACATGGGGTTACGTCAATAAGCAAAGATTAATAGCATTAGATTTGCTATATTTGTACAGTCTGATTTAATAACTGTGCCCACCTAAGGTATGTTTATAGGTCAGCGGAGAGATTGACAGCTGTCAGAGGTTGGAGCGGAGGAGCTAAAACATGTGGTCCAACCCTGGGATTATTTGTGTTAGAGACTTCAGTTGAATGATGAGTCCCCATACACTTTAACAATCTGCTGTGTTTAGGCGTGCGTGCGTGTGTGTATGGACTACACACCGGATAGGAAAGCCATGTGCAGGCACACGCATACACCCACACACCACACACGCATTCCGAGGGCCAGTCAAAGGCCTTCTTCAGGCAGGTTGTCAGCAACTCCTCAGTGTGTGTTTGTTGTCAGAGAGTGGCTGGACGGGACCATCTGTCAGCCGGAGAGGGAATGTGAACGCTCCATAGCAACAACTCACCCAACAGAGCGCTTTACATCCACCGTCTAAAAACATACGTAATCCAATCTCCTAATCGTCGGATAACGCGCGGATCCTGCAGCCTTAATATACACCACGACACGTCAAAATACTACGTCGCAGCTATAACGCGATCCGTGCTAATGAACCCTAATGGACTCCCTTTCTTCACACTTTATCCGCCGTAACCAATCGTAAGATACACTCAACATAGCGGGGGTGCGCATTGGGTGACGGTGTTGTTCGTTTGATTCAAACGCTGTGGAATTTTGATAAGTGATGAACTGTAACAACTGGGATGTGCACGATGATTCCGAATGATGAAATGTCAATAAAGTCTCCTGCAAATCCTGACGCCAATAAGACTGAGTCTGCGGCTAATCCTTCTCTTACTACAGCCACGTTCTGACTGTACAAGATTTGATATAGGGCTCGTTCTACAGCCTTAATGCCGTTAGGAGTTTTTATTCCACAAGAATGGAGTAGCAGCAGAGACGAGAGTGGAGTAGAAAAAAAAAAGGCATTCCTGTTTCTTAGCCCTCGCTCAGCTTGATTTCCAAAGTCAAACATCTCCACAGACAGGGGGACGTGGCATTGTGCGCCTATGAAATGTTGATTGAGGACGTATAATGGCAGCAGGCTGAGCTCGGCGGCTGCATCGCCTCAGAGGTCAGACCACCTGTGGAAACAAGCCCAGCAGGTCCCTGGACCAAGACTGAGTACCGGGGCAAACACTCATTGGGGAAAGACACGCAGAGACAGCAGGGAGATGGAGGACGGAGCTGTGTGGGTGTGTGTAAGATGACGATCGAGTCAAACCAGAAAGAGAAAAATAGGAAAGAAAATGATGTCAAAGTTTCTATTTTTAGAAACTGGAGTCAGAAAAAAATACTTGGATACTTGGAATCAGATAATGAGATATTGTCAATATTCTTAGAATTACACTTCATTGGAATAGTAAATAAATCAAAAAATTACCAAAAAGACTCTGATGTACATTTTGGCCCTTGTATAAACGTCAACATTTGAAAAACATACACAACATTTAACCAAAGATCTATGAAAACACACTGGCTCTGACATAGGGAGCTCTGAAATCCTCTGTGGATCCACCCAGACGCTGAACTCTTTGCCTTTGGACCCTAAGTGCATTACGCATGTTTGCTCAGATTTTTTTTCCCCCCACTTTATCCGCCCGTTTGCTTTGTAACACCAAACTACATGCAGATTAGCATTTTTAACAGGAAGAGCTCAGAGCGGCCGAACTACTGTCCTCTTTGTCAACAGCATTAGGGCATGACAGCATTTTCCAAACGCTCCTTCGTATCCTGGAGATTTAGAGGCTGGGAGCGGTGTACCAGTGTGTCTATTAGAGCCAGATAAACACTTAAAGTAGCCCATTATTGCGTGTAGGATTTAGGTTCCCGCTGGGGGGTCTGCACACACAGAGGGGGGCTTTGTGTCGGCAATGCACCACTTCCCCCCTGTGGAATGGCAATGGCACTATTAGAGGTGAAAGTAAGCCGGTAAGGGAACCTGATCCTCACAGTTAATGTCTCTCCCTCTTTCATTTACTTTTTTAAACCATTTTTTTTTGCAATTTCTGCTTTATTATGATAGGAACAGTAGAGAGAGAGAGAGAGAGAGAGAGAGGAAGGAAAATCCAACCTGCCAGGTGAGATACTGGGACGGCAAAAAGTGAGCCTATGAGAGCGCTCTGCTATTTTTCTTATTTTCACTATTTACACAGGAGTCGCTCTGAACTTCTCTGCTCTCCAAACTTGTCCTATTCAGTCCGCCGAGCATGGACAATCCTCTCCTCTCTCCCAGCATCTCAAGGTTCACCCTGACTTACAAAACCCTCTGCCAGTTCCCACACTGTAACACTCTGCTGTGGATGCCAGGAAGGTTTTCCGCCGTGTTTGAGGACAGAGAGCTGGGTAAGATGAGGCCTGAACACATTATATCTTAATGTCAGCATCCGAGCCAACCACTTAAAGCTGTGCAGAGCTACAGATCACACGAACCCTGAGAGACAAAGACTAGAATAAGAGACAGAGCGCTCTGTCATGAAGCCTGCAGCTGGTAGGTGCTGCCAGATGCATGGGCCAAGACGATCATCTTGCACTTTAAACACTTTTGTGTTTACTAGCCAGAAGGGGGGGGGGGAAAAGCAGATTGATCTGCTTGAAAAAAAGGAAAAAAAAAACAAATTAATTCTGCTGATGAGCGAAGAATTGCAAATCAATAGGCATTGGAACACACTACACAGTTTAGCCACAGGGACCGTAGAACAACAAGTGCATCGGTAGTATTAATAAATGATAAATGACGGAGTATTGTAAAGGTGGATGGTTGTTAAGTTATGGCCAATAACGTGATGAGCCACAGCTCGGCTCACGGCTCGAGATAAATGCTAGTTTGTGTGTCCCAAGAGCAATTATTTATCAGAGAAAAAGCAGAGTTTTATACCAGAACTTCTCCAAAAACCTCTAACGCAGCAAACTGTGGAGCCACTAATGGATTGAAACCACTGCTAAGTGCCTGTTATCCCACTGCTATACGCAAATAACATCTTAAAGATAAGATCATTCACGATAACCTAAAAACAAAACAAGAAAACAGTGAGATATCGATGACAGGTAAGGAATGGTAGGGCTTTTATTGTGTTAAATAAAGGTAATGAGCAATATCATTATTTTCTGCATTATGTAATGGTAATCTTAGACAACAAAAGGCGAGGTAATGTGAGTAAATGTATTGAATGTGGCTTCATAAGGGAAGGATGTCCAGTGGTAATTGAGTTTGGCTCATCCAACAACTCAACACAGAAAAAACAAAGGACAAAACACACAAATATGCAGCTCTTTCATAGAATTTATCCTCAAATATCATCACATTTGCATCATTAATTACGGCAGATTGACAACTTGAAACCAGTCAGTGCTCTTCCCCTCCAGAGGAATAGTTGATCTCTGAGCAGTAGACCTGCATGTTATAGCTCATCTCTCCATGTCAAACTTACACCCGACGGGCCAAGCTTAGTGTGGAAATATGTTTGTACAGGAAAACGCAGTACCCTGACATGGAGTGTAGTCTACAGATTACATCTAAAGCAGTATAAATGTATACTGGTTGGTCTTTTTATGGAGTGATTTCCCACCATACTGTGACACCGGGGGAAAGAGGAGACGGGATTTTCTGTATCATATTCAGCTGCTAATGCATCACTCTCTGCACTGTGCTTAAGTAACGTTAGAACTTCCTCTCATTAAGCAAAGATTACTGCATCAAGGGCGACTTAAGAGTACACATCCCGCCCTGCTCGTAACTTTCCTGGCACGTCCACGTGAGGCATCAGGCAAAATGACCGAATCGTGGAAAACTATGGACTCTGTGTTTAAATGTAACATCAACTCAGAGACAGAGAAAATAAAGAGAGTAAACGCACACCGGCGCTGTCTGACAGAGCAGAAAACACACGCTAAATGACAGTGAAGCGGACGTTCCACCTCACTACATACCTCTCGGGTTTTCAGATTGGATAAATTAAAATTGCAAGCCCCTGCC
>OMNV01021077.1:0-18004 GCA_900303265.1 Brotula barbata | reverse complement strand
CTACAAAAAGATAAGGAAAAGTATTTCATATTACACCAAGATAAATAAAAGCATACCACATTAAAGGCAGACACGTATAATTAAATCATATTAAAATAAGATAAGTGAAAGTATACCACATTAAAATAAGATATGTATAATTAAATCATATTAAAATAAGATAAGTGAAAGTATACCACATTAAAATAAGATACGTATAATTAAATCATATTAAAATGAGATAAGTGAAAGTATATCGTATGAAACCAAGAAAAGTGAAAGTTAGTCATATTAAAATAAGTAAAAGTATGCAGCACTAAATTAAGATAATTATAAATGTACCACCCTGAACACCCCCTCCTGAATCATCTGTGTAAACTTGAAATGAAAAACATTTAACTTTGGTCACATAATTAGTCATAAAGTACTTTGTTTCTTTCATAAATGTAGCAGATGAGAATTGAAAATACCTCATCATTTCAATTTCTTCCTAGGTAAAAATAAAGATATATATATAACCCCTGTCAGAGCTTTGAATAATGCCACTTTTGAGTTCTAAGTGAAAGTGAAATACCACATTAGAAGCCATTAAATAAAGAGGAAATTGTCACAAATCGAATTTAAAAGAAAGTGGATGTGCAGGTTGCGTGTCGACCTTACATATTTACCATTCTCCATGTCCACATGCACATTAACTTCAGCTAAAGCCGTGCAAAAGGAATGGATGTAGTGGAGAAGAAGTAGAAAGTCGCACAAAGCCAAAATCAGGTCAAGTAAAAATCCTGTCTGAGAGCTGAACAATGCTCTCTTTGTTGTAAAACGCGTCTCCAAGCATCAGAAGAAATCATCAGTCCCATCAGTCAATTTAAACATTTAGTTGTCACCGCTGCGACGACAGCGACTCGTCCTGTTTCACCTTTGCGCTCTTGCTCCCTTCATTACATCTGATTGAAGGGAAACCTGTCAGTTGGTCAACCTTATCAATTTGTCCTTTTGTGTTGCGGCACGGTTGGTTGACGTCTTGCTGCCTGGCTGTGTTGACGAGCTGTTCTCCTTTCTAAGAATGCAGATGCTGATGAAGGCCTATCCAAAATGTGTATGTCTGTGTGTGTGTGTTGTGTCTATTTGGTGTGAGTTTGTCTTGTCTATTGTGCAGCCTTTGTATGGTTTTCCTAAATTTCTGTGGATTTAGGTTTGTTCAAATCCCTAGAGTCAGTCAGCTCTATATCTCTATATGCTGTGGGTGAAGCTAATGCACACACACACACACACACACTCTGTTATTAGCATCCACATTTCTATCCGTAGAAACACCTCACAGCCCAGTGTAGTGAGTTGACAGTGACAGTTGACTCGCCCCGAGTCCATGTAACAGAAACAACGTGTACCCAGAGTGCACCGGGAAGCCTTTTCCCCGTGCCTTTAGGTTATTGTGTCTGCAGAATGACCTCGCTACCGCTCTCCGCTTGCCGGTCTCCAAATTAACATTGCCGTTTTGGACTTAATTTTGTCCAAACTCACGCACCACGTCTTCCCTTTAAGCTAACCTGACAGTCTGTCTCTCCTGGTCTGTAATTGTTATTTGAGATAAGCGTTTCTACCCTGGGAGGCAGGTTTTGTACTTTTGGTGTAGCTGCGTGTTTCCATGGCTCATTGCATCTTGGGACATCCGCAGGTAGACATGCCGTGATGTCAATAATGAGATTTCAGTGGACCCTCTTGACCTGCAGTGAAAATAAATGAATCATTATTTGTGTAACCACTGGAGATAAAAGAGGCCCTCACGGTGTACACACAAGCAGCAATCTGTAAGACTTGCGGAGCTGGTGGGATTGTGGGCGGGAATCCTGCCCACTTCCTGCCTGCACCCCAGTCTGCCTCCTCCATGCCTGCAAGAAAATGGGACATGATTGGCAATTGAAGTAGTTATTCTCCTGCTGGTAAATGGTGAATTCTGAATGTGATTCCATCTGTAGGATGTAGTGAGGGTTACATACTGTGGCTTTATACGTCGAATAAATATAATAGCTGCAAGATTTTCCAATTTTACCACACTATATAAGTTTGTAGCGTGCATACACAGAAACGTGTGTGTGCGCACAGCTCAAAGGACATTTAAATAAACCAGCACCAATGGGCCGCATTCATCAATACATGAAGGCATAGAAATGAAATAAGAAAAGAAGCCAATGTTCCTACCCGGGGAGAGTGTGTGCTCTATTCAAGTGATGATTTGCATAAGGAAACGTCCCAAAAACTAAAATATTGATTGTACAGAGAATTGCTGGATGAATGGACTCCTCAGCGAAAGAAAATTTTCCTAATCAGTTATGAGAATAAACACAGGAAATTGCTGAAATATTGTTTCTTCTACGAAAAGGAAAAATGCTAATTTTGGGCTTCCTGTTGGTATTAAAATTTACATTTTGGAGTGTTTGGAGTTTGTTGTAGCAACTTGGCAATTTTTAAATGATGCAAAATTGAAGTCGTCTGTTTCCAAAGAACATTTTTTTCCTGCCGCTCTCTATTGAAGCATGAATGGGACTAGCATCATATTACAGAGTATTATAGAAAAAAAAAAAAAAAATCCAACTAATAGTTCTCATCATTCCACCCGTTCAGCACTTAGCAAAGGAGATATATATATGTCAAATCCTGTCTGAGCATGAATGTCATCCAAAGGTCAGCTGTGCATCAGTTGCTCAGTGTTATACGGATGTGATCCTTGTGCGGCGTAACATCTGTGTGGTTTATCTCCGCTCAGAAACACAGCCATCTAACTGCACTGTGCCGGGCGCGCTGACCCAGAAAGCTCTTGGGGTCAAACTGATCGGAGAGAATTGCCACGTGCCGGACGGGATAATCAGTATTACATCACATTGATTGGCTTAGATCTGCCGGGGCAATCTCCATTATTTACCAAATGAACACATCGTGGACTTCTGCTGTTTGCCAGATGTGGAACGTAGATTTGTAAGATTTTCCTCAGGTTCTTGCTGTGTCACGGAGGGATTGAGATAATTTTCTACCCATAATGCCTCTCTCTCGCTCTCTTTCTGCGGCACACGTGCCCTGGGTCGGTCTCTCTGTCAGCTGACCACAGATGTGAATGAACGGTTGGTGCTCCACAGGCTTGACTCCAGGGGATTCAGAGAGCTTATGACCAGCTTAGCCTGAAGTCCTCTGCTTGATTGGCAGCTTTAGTTTGCTCTCTCGATGGAGCGGGAGGCAGGTCGGGACAGGGCGGGACAGGGCGGGGGGGGTTGATGTGGTACCCGTGGCATTTTGCCTCTTATGAGATGTCACCCTGCATCATATGTGCATCTGAGTCATAAAGTTGATGGTTTATTCAGACAGGAAATGAGTCACAATGCGATCACAGTAGAAGCTGTGGAGAACATGCAAGGTCCACAGAGAAAGACCCTGGTTGGGTTCAAACCCAAGATGTGTTTACTCTAGGGTTTTAATCATTACGCCACACTCAGATGTCATCATATAGTCACCTGTGGGTGGGCGATACTGTTGTATTTCACTTACTTTGCTGAGTAGAGGACTTTGAATAATTGTCTATACAGAGTACCGATCCAACATCAAACCCCTTTTTTCTTTAGACCCCTCATATTACACAATTTTAAAACAATTTTACCAGTTAAACTTTTGCTTCGATCTCATTTATGAATGTGATGGTTATAATTTTAATTGAAAAAGCGTGGCGGCGTGGTTTAGGAGGTAACGGTGATCGCCTAGCGATCAAATTGCCAGTTTGATCTCCCGCTCCTCCACGGCGAAGGTCCCTGACCCCAAATTGCTCCCGACAAGCAAGTGGGCCTTGCATGGTTACCTAAGCTGTCGGTGTGTGAATGTGAGGCAAACTTTGTAAAGCAAATCACTATAGAAATGCAGTTCATTTACCATAATTTACCAATATACGATCCAATATTTTGGGTCAGTACCCGGGTCCAGCACCCTATCTGCAGTATTGGATCGTTGGCTCCCTAAAGTTAACCATACTTGCTGCTTCTTTTGGTGTTCAAATGGATTTGTTATTCAGGCTTAAAAGAGGCTTTCTCTGGGTGAGATCTGCTTCCGAATCGGCCCTCCAAAGGCCGGGCGAGCGAGAACTATCTTGTGATTAAGGGAATCGCTGCATGGGAATAGAACTGTAAACTTGCTCATGTTTGATGTAACGTTTAAAGCTGCCGCAGCAATTAAACTTTGCCGTTTGACTTTGCAGACATTTCATCATATTTTTGCCGTCATTGCACGCAAAGTTAAAACACAACGTTGAACATATCTTTCTACGTCTCACAGCCTTTGTGTTTAGGCTGAATAATGGACACTGTATGTTAGTCTGTCACAATGGAGCTGTCTGGTATTGGAGCGGCGTTCCCTGCTGTTATGATCGTTTTCATGCTATCTCAAGCTCCCTCTTTGTTTCCTGTCTCTGAGGGAACGTCTCTAATGCTCTGTTTTTGTGCTTGTTGAAAAGCCTCGTTTCAAACCAGAACACACCGCAGCATCACACAGAGTATTCTGAGCCTCATCCCCCCACGGAAGAGAAATAATTTATAAAATGAAATCTGCATTTGTTGTGTAAATGACCACATGCTGTAGGATATTTAATCCTGCCTGCAGTCGATCCCAGTCATGTGACTTGACCTAGTTTTCACTCTCTCTCTGTTACTGTCTCTTTCCCATGTCCTGTTTCCTCCACAGTCGTCCTCTTCTCCTCTTTTCCCTCTTTATCCTTTTCTTTTTCTACCCCGTCCTGCTCGTGTTCCCGCATTTGTTCCCTTTAAGAAAGATCTGAGCGTTGATGTGTTAATATCTGGAACCGCGGCCAACAAGTCTGCCGTCAATTATGAAGTGAAACAAGGAATGCACACCAATTTTGCAATAAGACATCTGTCATATTATTAAAGCGACACCCACTGCCAGAATGATTGATGGCGTGACAGTAAAATATGGGTTATTGTTGTTGAATGTTGTCGCCATCGCCGTGATTTTACATGCCGAAGAATCCTTTCTGTTGAAATGTTGACAGATGTATTCCAGGTAGTCTTTTACTAAAAACAGATAAAACTATTATCATCCAGTCAGCATTGTGCATATTTATCGATGCACTCAAATCGCTATCATGCCATCATCCCACACTCGTCTTCAAAGCAGCACCACCTTGAGTTTTTGTCTGTGTGTTTTTTTCCGTGGTTGTACATCTCCATTCAGACGTTCCAGTAAATGGGTTACACTGGCAAAGGCGCTTTCTGTGAGGATTCAATGAGGAGCTTTGTGATGTGTCCTCTTTGACAGGCTCGTCCTTCAGTTTCCTTTTCTCTTAGCTTTGTTCTGCTTGTGTTACCCTGTCCCTGGCCTCTGAGTGCACGCACATCGTTTTTCAGTTTCTAAATTATTTTGTCGCTCTTGTGAAAGACAGAGCGCGCAGCAAAACGTGGAGGTATGATTTGTGTTTTCCGATTTCTAAGCTCACGAGTTGGACCGCGGATGTCAGCCTGTCATAGTGATTTAACACGGATCTCTGGATCTGCTGTGTTTTCTAATCCTACTGTGGCTCCGAGTACAAAACAACAAGAGATGTTGAAATTGATTGCCGTCGAACCAATTAAACCTTTGCCAAGTAACCATATTCTTTGACAAATTGCACATTTTACTGTGACACATGGATCTTTGATAAATCCCTGACGTGTTTGATTTTAGAGACCTAATTTTACTCCCCTCTGTATTTTATTTGGCTTATTTGGCTCTACTAAAACATCAAAACATGGGACAAGGGCAGATTGGCTCGTTAGTGCTCATAGTCTAAAGGATCCAACTGAAGCCCCAAGCTCATAGTGTGTCACGATCTTTAAAACTTTTGGGAGTATTAAAAAGTATAACCTTCATAAATGTAGATCAAACTTCTCTGTTAAACATTGTGCCATGCAACAGCAATGTTTTCCCCTTTCCCCGAGGAGAGGAATAAAATTTCCACTTTACTAAGTGTACAGGTTCAATCTCAGAAATGTGGGCCTGATGTATTTGCTCGTAATAGTATTTGTTCAGCTATTTCTGTTCGGATCTCATGAATGCTTTTCCACCCCACATAGGGTGATTTAAGAATAAGATTATTCATGCAATTTCCCCCCACAGAATTGGTAGCGATTCTATTTTTGAAGCATTAAAGCAGGCAAATGTTGTCTTGTGTAGTAAAATAATAACATTTAAGAATAGCTGGCTTTACACACTCTATTCCAAACTTTAACCATCCATCCATTTTCCAGCACTTATGCCCAACAAAGCAGTCCAGATTTCCCACTCCCTGGCCACATTTTCCAGCTCCCCTTAGGGGATACCAAGACGTTCCCAAGCCTAATGGGATATATAATTCCTCCATCGTATTCCGGGTCAGCCCCGTGGTCTCCTCCAGTTGAACGTGCCTTGAAAGTCCCCCTTGGGATGTGTCCAAGAGGCTTTCTGATTAGATGCCCAAACCACCTCCACTGGCTTCCTTTCAATACAAGCCAGCAATGGCTCAACTCCGAGCTGTCCGAACTCCTCACCCTGTCCCTTTTCGTGGACAACACTAATACTTGATATACAGTACTGTGCAAAAGTCTTAGTCCACCATTAGATTTGTTGTTTTATCGATGATATCTATCTCTTTATTATAATCCAACAAGAAAATACAGGAAATGTGTCTGCAGTGTTATAAATCAGAAAAGAAGAGCTTCTACAGGCTAAGGGGTCCAGGATTTAGTGTGACCCCCCTTGGAACCAGGCTCTCTTCAACCTAAATGGAACGGAGCCCTATTTAATGTCATTGATAATACCTGGATTTGCCCTACTTTCTTCACTATTTACTGTCAGAATGACTGCTGGGAAAAAGGTCCATTACACCAAGTTTGATAGGGGGCGGACCAAGACTTTTGCACAGTACTGTACATTGATAGAAAACTATTCAAACTCAGAACCATGAAATCCATATCTTCTGCCCTCAATACCTCCAACACCGTCACAATAACACAGAAGAAGGTTATATAACTTAAGACAACATTGGACAAGGTGTGTTATGACACTGAACGCATTATTTACTATTCTGGTAGACTTTTGAGTGCATTATCGCCTACATTTTCTATGGACACTTATGAAAAGGGGATGGATGGATGGATGACTCCCCTGTCAGAGCAGCTGCAGGCCTGCTTGGCAGACCCTCAGGAGGACAGACTTAGTAACCCCTTGGTATGCGTGGCATGTATCCATTCCTGAAGAGAACAAGAGATCAGTCAGGCATCGAGCTACTGTAAGCAATAAGCAGACAGCTGTATCCTGTGGACCCCATGGCAGTGTTTGTATGCGTTTCACGTTTGCGAGCATGCAGGTTGAAGAACTCTTTTCTTTGTGGTTTTTTGTATGGACACTTGTTAATTCTCAGGGACTGCTTTCCAAAACACGTCTCTCTACCATGCAACGTAGCGAACCAGAGCCCTAGAATGATAGCACGTACGGTATCAGGACGTCAAGATCTTGCAGTGTTGCAGTAGACAGCATGCTGACTTGAAACAGTGTTGTGCAGAAACAAAATGACTTGCTACTTGTCGTTAAAATCTAATCCTAGGGCTGTAAATGTTTTGGATTTTTTTCAAGGTCGTTCTGAGAAAGACAGAAACTCCAAATGTCCTTTTATTGTTATGAGTTTCTCCAGAATTGTCTCATTAAGAGTTATTATTTGACTGGAAGATTACTCTGCTGACTTTGAGATCAGCGCGGTGCAGCTCCCAGCCATATTTTATAACTTTTACATAACACGATTGCCTAAGAGTGAGGGAGGTCCGCGGCCAGGACTTTCCTGGACACACGGAGGCCTTTGCATAAGACATCAAAATTAATTGGCCACACTGGGAGAAACCTTGTCACATTTAAGGGTTTTCGTTTTGTTTATGGTTTTGTGCAACTGTTTAAACTGGCTCCCCCCTACGCAACTTTGTTGCGTCATTAGAACAAGGGGTATTTTCAGGACCCAAGCATGAACCAGAACAACACAAATCTCACAACTGTGATCTCTGCAACTGTTGCTTCCCTTTAGATATAATCACATGTCCTGCTCCCAGTGTCTAAGAGCAGGACAGCACATCTGTATCTCCCTAAGTGCTCCAAAAGGCCAAGTAATATTCTCTGCATTCATATAACCTCAAGGGTCTTCCGGGAACTGCGTGACGTACATTTCATCAGCTGCTCGTGTAAATCGCTGCACCCATACGCGTGATCCCATGCGCCGGCTGGACATGAGTTTGAACAGCAAAATGGGTGCTTTGTTTGAGGAGAGCTTTTGTTCAGATCGACCGTTACCTGAAATTTTGCAACACATCTCCGAAAAGATATCATGCCAACTGGGAAGAGGGGAAAATTTGTGCAAGTAGTATAAGTATGTCCAAGAGGGATTTGTCTTGTACAGTCCTCTTAATGTGTCTGTAGTTGGCTGACTCTCCGTGACACCAGCTTCAGCTGTCCTTCTGCAAAATTACATTTTAGAGTATTGCATTCAGAGTATTTTTGTCAAGGAACTGAGAATGGACCAAAATACTTCACTACAGTACTTAAATATGTTTTTATCAGACTTTGTTCTTAAGCTCATATATATTACATAATACTTTTACTTAACGACATATCTGAAGGAAAATCTATGCTTTTACTGTACGTCTTTAGTTAAAACAGGTTTGTTACTGGTCAGAAAATGAATTCTAAAATGGGAGTATGATGATGGTAAAAATCCCAACAACTGTATATGAGTATAAAATAGGTTTATTTATGGTTCAGTTTTACTCGCAACTAAGTCATTTTAAAATGAAATATCTGCAGTATTGCACAAGTATAATGTCAAGGTAGTTTATCAAGCATGGGCCTTGGATAATGCATACATTATTGTCGCACATCAATCTTGTGCACAATCAGTCCACAGATCATGATGAGCGTAACCGGTTGAAACGATGAAACGTAAACATTTCAGATGTATTGCGACTGTTCATTTGTGAATGCGTTCATCTGAGTTTAATCTAAAAGTTCGGTTTATACAACACAACGTATGATGGACAACACGTGATTATATTCCAAGCATTTAATCACACATGGCACTTGTAGTTAATTTGTTCCATAAGTGTGTAGGTGTACTACTAATGCAATGCTGCCTTTAACCTTTTTAAGAGAATAGGACCTACACACAGGCATTGCAATAATTTATTAGGTGGTTGAAGTACTTGGAACGTAAATGCAGAGATGTGCCAGGTTGAAGTCTGTTTATTTTTATGAGCTAAGAGTAAGTATGAAAAAAAACAAAACAGTGATTTCCCACTCAAGGTAAAAGACTCTCCAGATTTGTCATTAAGATTGGAGCTGAAAGGTTGATGCTTGGATGTTTACTCAGGCCAGGCTTTGTGAGGGAGCCCTGTTGTCTCTATTCATTATCTTGGCTAAAAGTCTTCATTCCTGAACTTGACTTTGCACTGCAGTGGTAAGTGCTGCTTTCCTGTCCAAGTCTTTCCAAGTCTGGTTTTGGCTTGATGACACGTCAGGCCCTGGTTTAGCTGTTGATACTGAATTCTAGGTGTGCACTTCATAACTAATTTAGTTAAGATCTGCAGTGCCAGACGGGATTATTCCTGTAATTCCTTTTTCGATACAGTCAAAGGAATGGAATCGGCATCGCTGATTTTGAATGCAGCTATTCAGATTTAATAACTCCAAGTCAAAGGCGCATTATAGGTAAAGACTGCACTTAATCCCCGCTTGTAAAACTGATCCACGATTGGTTTGTCGGGTCGAATGTATGTGCATTTCTTGCTTTTTGACATATCTCATATATTTTGCGTTTGAGCGTTTTATCGTCGGTCTGCTGTTGAACACAGAGCACGGCCCACTCCAGCCCCACTCCAGCTCCATATGTTTTTGCTTTAGCTTTTGAAACACACACGACTTCATACAGTATTAATACACTTTACATAACAGGCCCAAACACACTGTTTCCCAGGGTCTAGATGGAGCTTACTTTCTTTTGATCAAGCACTTTCAAACGTTCTAATCTGTATTTCCAGTTTAGAAATAATACAGTATTGTTCCTGAATTAGCGTCTCAAAATGTAAGGATCCTGTCCTTGGGAATTAGCGTTGTCTTGAGCAGAGGGTCTCAGACTTCACCAGACCAAGGCCACCTGACAGACTTCAAGATATAACACTCTTAAAATCCAGCAGCGTCATTTAAATTCAGTTTGATGAGCGTTCTGAAACGGTAACGAGATCCATCTGCTGCCTGAACTTTCTTCACGTTTCATTTTGTTCAGTAGTCGTACAGCTTGAAGTGGTCGTCAGCTTAACATATTACACTTTTTAACGACACAGCATAACGTTTGGCACGTTAAGTCGAGATGGATGCCTTGACCTCTGCTTACACAGTCTCTGATCTTAAATGCATTAACTGCTTTTTAGCCAATTAGCTTTTATTTGTTGTGGTTTTTACTTCATGTATTTTTGCCCTGCATTCACTTGAGTGATAACCTAGTCTGTTGGTGAACTCCTCTGAACAATTGCTCCTGAAGGGATTAATAAAGTTGAACTGAATTGAATTGTATTCCCAGTTCGGTCAGACATACACCGTAGTTTTGGCAGTGCAGTCAGGTAGGTCAGACTGGTTGAGCACGTTCATGTCTTAAAACGCCTTATTTGACCAAGACAGGGTGGAGAAGACGTTAGGCCAACAAGACTGCGCAAACGATAGCACGAGTCAGCTCTTAAACATCCATTGGACCTTGATTGGCGTGTCTGGGACACTGCGGAACACAGTGTGCAGACGGGGGAGAGCCGAGGACACGCGGAGCTGTATTTTGTGTTTACATGTGTGCGCGTGTGTTAATCTCTACGTGTTTATGTCCTCAAAATGTCCCCAGACTGAGGTGGTAGCGGGAGGCTAATGGGAGACTGTGGAAATAGGGAGGCAGGCAGTATTGGGCGTGTGGAGTCACTTTAGCAACGCTAACAGGAAGCGTGCTCCGGGACCTTCCATCAGGACACAGGCAGTAGGGCACAGGTCACTGAAGATACACCACTCCTCACTCTCTGCCTTCCTCCCTCAAGAAAAGAAAAAGAAGTCATCTCTGTGCTATGAAAATCCATTCCACGAACACAGCGTGGAGCTGTGTCCGATTGCAGACATTAATCAGGGCTAAAAATATAGTTTTTGACACTAGATTGACAAAATACAGATGAGGGTGAATTCCACAAATGACTGGAAGGGTGACTTTCCAACTGCTCTGCAACGGGTGGACATCGAAACAAAAGCTGTCTCCTGTTCTCTTCTGGCGATGTTTCACAGAGAGGGTCAGTGCTCGCTGTGCCAAAGGCAGAAACTCTGTCATGTGAGCGGCTACTGTAAAGATCAGCCCAGGGACGGTAGATTTTAAATGCTTCCTTGTGTCCCTCTCCCGGTGAAAGGAGCCTCTTTTACTGCTGCAGCTCTTCTGAGTCCAATCACTGAAATTTGATTAGAGTAGTTTGCCCAAGGAGCTGCTCTCACTGCCGGGCTGCAGTGAGGCCCCCTTTTTGCCCCGGGAGAAACGTTTTTTTGGGGGTTTTTTTTGACGTACACAAGCAGTCTTTTGAAGCCTTTCTTTTCTTCTACGCTAACATCATTTACCGCACTTTCTTGAGTCTTGCTTTCTCTCTGTGGCTGTTCGCCTTTGGGTTCATCTTGTCAGGCCGAGTGAGACAAATGACTGTTATTTATTATCAGAAACCACTTCTTTGGCGTCATCTAAGCTTAACCCCAGTCCTGTATAATGTTTTAAACAATACTTCAACAGTCAGGCCCCCGGTCCCAGGAGGGAGTAGATCTCTGTGGGAAAGGTGAACCTGAGAGACTGTACTTTATGGAAGAAATCCTAAACGATATCCATCTGTTAATCTGCGTTAGATAGTCCCACGACCTTAATCATAACCATCGACTCCGCTCCATTGTATAAATATACCGTTCCTCTCTAAAGGTCCACATTGTCTTGTATCTGCGGCGGACAGATTAAATGAGGTTTGACATTTCTACCCATGACGGCCTCATTTTACCCCACAATCGATATGGAATTGAAATGAAAACCTGTTTGTGCAGATTTTTCAGTGGTTAATTTTGCAACAACAACCAGAGTTTCAGTTCGCCGTCGCTATTTTCACCACAGAGTGACTGAATCATGACTTTGAGCCTAGACGTAACCCCAGTGTCAACAAGGGCAGAGCAGCGTCAGGGCAGTTTATTAATAAGTGCATAAATCATAAGGACAACGTGGTGTTGAAGCCCCGCAACGTAGGTTTGTGTTCTTTGAGTCCTGTTTTCATCTGCAACCAAAGAGATCTGTTTGTTTGATGACTTTTCAATACTTAAAGATGAAAAACAAAATTTCCTTGTCTGCACGGACAGGGGTATTTTGTAAAACTCTGCTTTTTCTAAGCGTTTTGCCATTTCGTCCACACACAAACGGCGTTTTAGATCACTTCAAACTGAACTTTTTGAAATCTTCGGCCTGGGTGAAGATATTTTGAAGCCGGTTTCAGTGTTGCCGTGTAAAAACAAAGAAGAAGAATTGGGGCTTTGGCCTTTATTTGGTCATATTCTGTACTTTTTTTTTTTTTACATACAGAAATTAAATTTGTCTACTGCATTTAACCCATTCATATAGGAGCAGAGGGCTTCGTTTAAGCACCCGGGGAGCAACTTGAGGTTCAAGTTCAAGGTGTCTCGCTCATGGACAGCAGGAGGTGGGGATCGAACCACCAACCTTATGGTTGGAGGACGACCCGCTCTACCGCTGAGCCATGGCCGCCCCGGGATGGTCAGAGTTTTTGGCGTGAGATGTCAGGTGTGTGCCGTTTCTCCCCTTTGTTTACATGCATACATCACATAAATGTACAGTTTTAGCTGTTCCACACCGGCACAAAAATGCGGCACAAATTTGCGACATTTCCATACAGCAAATTTCTCGCATGAGTCCGGTGGCAAATTTCAAACAGTATTGTTATCTGACAGAAAATGATCGTCCTTCCCAACAGCTTTGGGAATGATTTCCGTAGAAGGACATGTGCATCACGGAGCAGGTAGAGTTGACCCTCGGTCTAGAGACGTGAATAGATTCTATTGGTTTGTCGGGATCTGAACAGTGTTTGACAGAGCGATCTTGAGTTTTCACGTGGATGGAGTTTTATTTGAAATCGTGCTATATGTCGTTTAAACTGCCAAAAAATAATTTGCACTTTCAGGTTTTTAAATAGAAAACTAACTTGATGAATGAATAAAGATTTTGGAATGAAGATCATTGGCATCAGTTTGTCTATGGACGAAGTTGAATAAAAACATGAAATGAAATGAAATAAAAGTTAGGCATGTTCAGGTCTGTGGACAGACGTTCCGCTCGTTCCACTTTTACAAAGGTCATGTGTGTCACTTCTACCTTTTCTCACAGACTCAAATGCCACAACTGGGCAACTGCCACTTTCATTATGGCGAGCCTGTGTGGAAGTGCCGACTCAATTTGAGACAAAGTCGAGCAGCTTTTTTTCTTTCCGAGCAACATTAGAGAAAGGTACGCTTGTTCATTTCAAAAGCGCCTCAGTTTAGCTCTCGCAAAACACAGTTGCTTAATAAGTCATTCAATAAAGCTGTCCTGTTAACTTTTTATTGCCGGCCCAGACCTCAACAGTCGTTTGTTTTCTGACTCGCAGCCTGAGAAAAAAAATGCAAATCACACTTTTTTTTTTTGTATTCACTTGTTTTTCACGTTCTCAGATCTACTCCCAATGTCAACACCTTGTCGTTATTGCAACGGCAGTTTCAGTCCGTGTGATGGTTTGTTGTGGCTGAATCTGAGAATTGTGTCTTCCAGCCAAGGGCTTCACCGGCATCTGTTTGTGTAGATTTAGTCTAACCGTCTATTAGGGTTAAGAGAAGCCCTCAGGTGGCTCATGTTGCCTTGTTAATACATCCAAGGCAGGGCAAATTATGGCTCCAAAGTACCTGCAGCCGTTCCGTCTCTTTGTTCAGGTGGAGTCGCTTTTACCCTGATTTTTTTTTTTTTTTTTTTTCTTTTTTTTTTTAGGAGTGTGCTGTTTTAGAGTTTGGAGTGACGAACACACAACTCCAAATTAAATATTGATCTGGAAACCACTTCAAAGCTGTGGCTCTCATTCCCCCAAAGGGTCATGGGTCCCAGATTATTGCACAGGCTCTAGTTTACCTGTCCTAAATCTGGATTGGCTACTCGAGGACCCTTACAGTCTTAGTAAGGGTGAAATTTCAGCTTGTGGAATTGTTTCAGCCACTGTAGGTCGATCTGTAACCAATCCAGTCCAACACTGAAAACAACATCAAGAGTAGTTGGACACAACGGTGGAAACTATTTAGGCATAAGGCAGTGCGAGTTTTGAGCTGTAACGTGTTGATGCTCTCAAAAATGATGCTATGAATATTTTTATGAACAGTCAATATTTTGTCTGTCTTTAAAACGGCACCAGTTTTAAAGTTTTTTAAGGTACTCGGCAGGTTAGTTGTTCCAAACATTTTTGAGAACGTGCCACGGTTCTCCAGTGGATTTTGGCAGTATCAATTGTTTCCGTCTCCTCATGTAATCCCAGACTGACTGGATGACGTTGAGATCTGGGCTCTGTGGGGGCCAAACCATCTGTTACTGGACGCCTTGTTCTTCTTTTGGCTGGACATTGTTCTTTATGACTTTGGCTGTATGTTTTGGGTCGTGGTCATGCTCTAGAATGTATTTGGGGACCGTTCCCATCCCTCCAAAGACAAAGAGGAATGTTCTGTGCACAGTAGTTTAGATCATATCGCCATCCAGTGAACGCTCTGTCGTTCTGATCGCGTTACTTTACTTTTATTTGCTTTTGTTCCCACCTTGTGATCAGGAGGTCACAGATTCAGATTCAGTTCACCTCACAGCCATTTTTCAGTGGTCATTTTTGGTGTCATGAAATGTTTCAGCATGTGATTTTTTTCTCTTTAAACCACATTAAGTGTAGTAGTCGATGCTTTTCACTAAAATGGCAATGAAACATAACAAATTTACATAATACTCAAATGAATTATTGACGTAAAAAATCATTTGGTATAATTCCCCCGTTTATTCCGCTTTACAGGAGAAAAGAAAAACCTTATACAAAGATAATGACAGGACACATGGGCAAACAGTCGGTTTAAGCTTTCAAGGCTGTCGGCGCGCTGGCGAGAGCGAATGAGCTCTGTGTTTTTCCTTGTGGAGCTGCAGAATCCTGCTGAAGGTGAATGGCATTCACAATGGGAACCGTGGCGATTGATAGCTCCTCTGCTGAACTGTCCTTCTGTGCGCACTGGAAGGACCTTAACCCCTGGAGTCCCATGTGGGAAAGGCTTTTTATTGCACCTGGGAGATGCATTAAGGGCCCAATGATCTTTGACCTTGGGCTTGATCACCTTAGCAACAGCGAACGTGAACAATGGTCGGACTTTAAAAGGGCCCGGCCGCGATCCCTAAAGTCTCATAAACGCTTGAATGTATTTCATTGAAAAGCCTTGGTTTGTGGGATCTTGTAAAGCCTGTAAGCACTTTCACTGATGTGTCCGTGATAAATGAGAACGCGGCGTTAATGAAAATACTTCCAAAGTTTCGTAATCAGCCGGTCTAACTTCTGTTATAGCGGCAAATTTACACACCTTTGTTTCATTAGAACGTTGTCATTAAGGCTTTCTTTTATTAGGCTCATATCAATAGGAACCCTTCTTCCATTAACGTCTTAAAGGCTTTCTTTCATTAGCGCACGGTTGTAAATGCTGGATGCGGTTTCATTAGCAGCCTATCTATAATGAGGAAACCCCGAGCGTGTTTACATTACTCTGATCCCGCTGATCGCCGAGTAGGGAGCGTGCTGATTGGCTGTCGGCGGGTGGATGTTCGAGCTGGTACCAAGAAGATTGGATGGTGCGGTTATTAAAGCCAGCGAGATTCCACCCCCCCCAGCACCCATCTTCTATCCTGAAAGCGAAGAGGAAGATGAAACGTCTCTGCAATCAAGGTCCTGCTACAGCGTACGAGTCAGGACATAATGACGCGGCGTGATCGAAAAGCTTTTAATAACCAGCCGTGCATCAACTTTTAGCGCTCCTGACAGCCGCTCTCCTACCTGCACATACATGTCCAGGCTGCTGCTGCGCTTTCATCATGTACATCAAGGTCTGAAAGGCAAAGCTGCTCATTTTGAGAATGATTCATGGTGCCAACGTGAAAAAAAAACACATTGATGTGTTTGAAATTTACAGTTGTTTTTTTTTTTGTATATGAATTAACCCCTTACACACTGGCAAATGACTTGATAAGTCAAACAGTTCTTGGTTCTTTAAGGAAGTTTACACACATTCACTGGGCCTTTTCACTTTGGTAACAATGTAGAAAAGTCACCTTGAGAAAATTTCAACAAATGGAAAATTTTTGAATTCAGCAAAAAATCCTAAAAGTCTTCTCTTTTTTTAAGATACTTTTTTTTTGCCTTCAAAATCTCTTTATTCTAGATGTGTTGGCAATCATTTTATACAAATTTCCACAAAATGCATCCTGATATATGGTCACTTTCTTACATATTTGAAAAAGAAATTTTAGGAAGGCAATCACCTAGTGATCGAAAGGTTGCCGGTTCGATCCCCTGCTCCTGCATGTCAAAGGACTCTGAGCAAGACCCTTACCCGAAATTGTTTTCAACAAGCCACTGGGCCTCGACCTTGGCTGACGGTGTGTGAATGTGTTTATGAATGGGTGAATGTGAGGCAAACATTGTATAGCGCTTTGGAATAGAAAATGCATAGAAATGCAGTCCATTCCAACATTTGACTCAAATTTAAACTTTAGTGTTTATAAATATTAGTTAAGATAGTATAGTAGTGTATCTAACTATAGTATAGTTAGGTACATAGTTATTTGACATAAACTAAACTAAACTGTTGGCCCATTGGTGGTATAACAGATTAACATCTTCAAAAATGCACATTTTTATTAAAAATAGCAAAAGGATAAACCCCAATTTTGACACGCCCAGCTCACATTTCCAGCTGACTTCAATTTTCCAGCTCTGACTCTTGTGCTTTTGAGCTTTAGGTGAAATTGTGAGTGTTTGAACCCCCACACTTGTAGCACTTTCCGTCCCGTGGGAGGATTATTCCGGTGGGTGCCTGGCAGCGTAGAGCCGGGTTTTTGGGGCCTGCTGTCTGTTTAGTTTACTCTTGATTTTGGAAAGTCCAAACGCGGCTCGGGCTCATATGCTAATGCCTTAATGTCCTGTGACATCGCTCAAAGCCCTGCAGCATGTGTCATTGTTTGCCCTTCAACCCCTCTATACAAGCAGGAATTTGTCTTGTTCCCCAAGGGTTGGTTCTCTGGGAAAGAAAGAAAAGGGAAACATTAAAGGGTAAATTTGCCCCAGAAGTAAATAAATAAAAACAATAAAAGTAGATATTCCACAATTACGAATACATTTCCTGAGGATTTCCTGTTTCCTTCAGTGTTGAGATCCACATGTGGGAGTACTTCAGCATGGAGGGAAAAAAACAATGTGAAGTGTCTTAATAACGCGTTGTGCTACCACAGGCCACCAGTCGATCTTCAATGCACTTTTGTAATGAAGATCATTGCTTTGTTATCGTTTGGAAAGAAACGCTAAGAGGCAATTAAATCCTCCTCATCTCCTGCCAGCATGCCTTTATTCTTCATCACCCTCGTAAAACTTTGTGTTGGGCAGTCACGGTCGTTGTTCTGTTTTGATGTTGCGCAACGTGCGATAGTGAAATGAGTCTTTCTTCTGCGCTACGGTTGCATTTCCAGTAACATCTGCAGGTGAACTTCATAATCTTTTTGTTTCACTTCAATTCATGACGTTGAGGATGATTTCTCTCCGTCTAGGTTCGTTTTTTTTTACCAGTTCAGACTTGCTTTGCTTTGTCTGTCCCTGGATTCATCAGTAATAACAGT
>OMNV01021075.1:0-10584 GCA_900303265.1 Brotula barbata | reverse complement strand
GCCCCACTCTCCCCCCATCCCCTTTCTCCTCACTTGTACGTCTTTAAATTCCAAAGGTGCTGCATCAGATATACTGTAATATGAAATCAACAACGCGAGTATCGCTCTGTTCATGAACTTTGTCTTCTATTTCTGTTTTTTCGTTTTTTGTTTTTTTCTGTGTAACAGTTTGGAGTCCGTCAGTGTTTGAAGCTCGATGAAATGTATAGCACATCCGTGTCTCCGAATCAGGAGTGTGTGTCTTCTATGGCTGACCGAGTGTATATATGTGTGTGTGTGTGTGTGTGTATGTGTGTGTGTGTGTGTGTGTGTGTGTGTGTGCGGTATGTGTGCACGCATGTGTGTGTTTGACTCGATGTTATAATGACCCATTCAAATCATGTTCGAATCAAGTTGGGACATTAAAATCAGTGTCCAGTGTCCACAAAGAGTCAAGTACTTATGTCTCCGTGCGTGAACTTTACCTTAATGTGATTAATGCAACTCTGAGTGTGTTTACATGCAAATTTCTGGTATGATCCCAGATACTTTTAGGATGCTGCTTATGAGTCGGTGTACGGAAACACCATTCATTTACAAACTGGCAATATTAGCGTTTGATTTTTGCGGTGTGTTTTCGTTCCCTTCAGACAATAATCGTGTCGCTGTAGGTGATATGAAGATGCATATAAACTGTTTATCCTGGTCACAACCTCATCCAGGATAGGAGGTTTTACCCAGAATGCTTTGCACAGGTAAAAGCACTCATCGTGAAGAGCTCCGGCGTCCTACCATTCTTCGGACGTCGGCGCCTAAGTGTTCAAACAGTGCCTAGCATGATGTACGCAACATTGAAACGGAGGCCAAAAGATAACTGTTGTTATTAGAATTAACATTGTCATTATTATTATTATTATTATTATTATCGTCTCTCTCACTCTTGTGTCATGACTTCAACATTTTGCCGATTGTTTGTCTCTCCCGGTGGGGATACAGTCAAAATACTTGATTTATTTGTTGAAATTCCACATTCCGTATTCTTTGAATATGGCGTAACAATACCTTGTCATTTAATTTAAATAAGATATTTACTACTGCACAATCATTTATACATATGTGATTAAATTTGTAACACTATATAGGGCGGACTAGTCCATACGTTATATTTTCTCATCCATGTTGGAGAGCTATGTAATGCAGATTAGTCCTTTTTGGAGAGGTGTGGGATATATGGTTAAGTGTTACAAAAAAAGACAGAAAAAGTCAATTTTCCCTGATAAAGTAATGCTCATTCAATCTTTTTTTTTTTGATTAACCATTTAGAAGAAAACCACTTAATTTAACCATATTTTCAAGCTTTTTTCTGTCATTCTGTGGTCATTTACAGCTGTAAGGTAGGTTCGCTAATCTACTCATCATTCTGGGGAGCCAACTAGCATTTTAGCAATAAAGAGCTAAGCTGAACAAACCACTGTCTTCCCTGTGTGTGCGTGTGTGTATGTGCATGCATGCGTGTGTGTGTGTGTGCGCGAGTCCCAGTTTTGAACGTGAATGGGGCATCGCTGTATCTCTCCATCACGGCATTCACTCTTCTCATCGCCAAGGTTGAAGGTCATCACGCTGTATTCTTTGTTCTGTTCATCTTATTTTGAAAGAGCATTACTAATGTCCTGTTTTGGGATTTCTTTGTTTTGTAACAGAGATGCTGTAAGAGAGAAATAAATGAGACTAGAGCATTATGCTGTTGGAAATGTTGCCGTTGTATGTTTTTCAGAGTGTCAATTATGCAAGTACTCACTTTTGTACCAGTGAACATCAGACTTTGTCCCTCCCTTGAGTGTATCATTAACCATAATAATGATATGTGTGTGTGTGTGTGTGTGTGCATGCTTGTGTGAGTGCACAGATGCCATTTCCACTATAAAAGAAAACAACTATAAATCTGAGCAGTAATATGTGCCTCGTTAAATAGGATTGTTTATTCTTAAGTGGAGTAATAACGTTACATACCATTAGAAAAACACTGTAGTATCACTGACGGTGTCATCCTCAGTCGACCAGCGTGTAACACACACACACACACACACACACAAATCATCAAATTCATGAATACTCAATACAGAAGAATGTTCCTTATGTGTGTCTATGGAAGAAAGAAGATTATTCCAATTATGCATTCAAATAATTGTGTTGTTGGATAACGGTGTGTGGGGGTGTGTGTGGGTGCGTGTGTGTGTTCACGCATGAGGTCGTCGATAAGTGAGTGGACACAGCGTGATCAGGCACAGAGGTTCCATTGATCATTACCTATCCTGACTGAGTCTTGATACGCTGTACCCACGGTATCATGGAGTCAGGAAAGGTAAGACAATTCCTTATTTTACTACTTTACATGTTCTTTACGTTTATTTCATAAGATCTCCAAAAAATCTATGTTGCCTCTTCATAGTGAATAATATGATCAAAGGTGGATTTCCTGTGGTTTTTGCTCAGCTTGGACTTAGACTTGCTGATAGCTGCGTGTAAGGACAGAGAGATTAAGACACCATGTTAATCTATTTATGATATTTGTTAACATATATTCTTTGTCCAATTAATTACAAAATTAATTGGATAGTCATTGCACAGGTCGGCTCAGATAGCTGTAAGGAATTCACGTCTAATGTGCTTTTGGAAACAGTTATGCCTCCTTTAAAATACATTCACAGCAAACGCAATGAATTTTATATATAATTGTCAGATCTCCCCTACAGATTATCTCTTTACGATGGCACAAAAAAACATCTGTGATCTGTCTGAGAATGTAGAATTTTTGACTCTGTTGTTCACATTATATCCCTGCGTGTTTATATTGTACGTGTGTGTGTGTGTGTGTGTGTTTGTGTTGATTTGTGCTTGTGTCCTTGAATTCATGTGTCCGTGTGGTCGCTTGTTTTCCATGTGTGCAGCAGCTAACCTGTACATTGGCTCTGGCTGTGTTTACGGCAGCTCTGGGTTCGCTGCAGTTTGGCTACAGCCTGGGAGTCATCAATGCCCCACAGAAGGTAGAATTCAACCCTGACTTTACTCACCAGGGCCTTTTTTGCCTCAGCACATCCATGTTTGCATGTAAAACCTCAGCCAATCAGACTGATTGCTTCCCACCCTCCCACTTGCTTTACAATATATAAACAAACACTTTATTTACCTTTTTGCGGTCAGTGGTACAAGCCGGGGGAGTTTTGTTGCAAAACATCTTGCAAAGTGTCATAATCCTTACTGTGTCATCAAATCTCTTGAGTAACTGTTCACTTTGGTGGCGTCTGCCTCACGCAGCTGCCTTGAGGAATGCCAGATTAGCCCGTCTGTCTGCTACAAGAAGCTGGACAAACTCATCAGCCACTTTTTGGAGCTGTAGCAGAAACGCGAGCAAAAATGAGTTACACTTGCTATAAGATGCTTTAGCCGAGATTATTCATCATTTTCTTTCCTTATTACCCTTCTTTGAAAACCACCTCATTTGTAATTTCACATCAAAGTTTTGTCAGCTGTTGCTGGGATGTTTTCCTGAAAGCCAAAGAGAGACTTGCCACGGAGTTCAAACTTTTATTTCAGTCAGGAGATGTCAATTATTACTAAACATATTACAAACTAAAGTCGTCCAAGTAGATTTGGTTAGAAACACAAAACTCACACAATAGGGATGTATTCTGCAGAAATCTGGATTAAATTATACCCAAAGATCATTTTTAGGGATTTTTTTTATTTTTTATTTTCTCTTCCCCATCATAATTCTGAGATTTTTACTCCGTGTTTTTTCAGTGCAGTTATTAAGCTTTTATTCTTCCAAACTGTTTGTTTCCCATTTTCCTCATGGTTATTATTTTTTTTCATCTTAAAGCCACATAGGACACAGTTTACCTCCATAAATCATCCAAACAACCCAAATCCACATCCAAACTTCTTGTAAAATATAAAACGTGCATTTTAGTATGTAAACTGATTGACAAACATCACCATGTCAAAGGTCATCATAAGGCATTATGGACGGGCTCTGGGGGTGTGGACAGACAGGGCTGCTTCAGGGAACATCACAGAGGATGAGCAGTTGCCAGACCCGGGTCGACATCCCTCACTGGTCCTGTACTGGTCCCTGTCGGTGGCCATCTTTTCCATCGGTGGAATGGTTTCCTCTTTCCTGGTGGGATTTGTGGGCGACATGAAAGGGAGGTGAGCCAACTTGACGCTTTAAATGTCACCCAAATATTGCAGTGGATTAAACGTAAACCATCCGATTTCAATCAGTTTGCAATAAAACCACAGAGTTCCAGCTGTGGCTGCTCTGTTGTGTCTCCTGTCCCTTTGAAACGTCTCTCTCGTTGTTGTTGTTGTTGTTGTTGTTTTTTGCAGGATAAAGGGCATGTTGGTGTCCAATGTGTTGGCTGTAGCTGCTGGACTAATGATGGGGTTTAGTATACTATGGAAACCGCACGTCATGGTCATCTCGGGCCGAGCTGTGATGGGGTTGTACTGTGGTAAAGAGCAATAAAACAATGCAATGAGTCTCACGATAAAAGCAAACACGTACAGAACATTTAGAACATTACAGACGAACGCACGTTTTTACAGCACGGTCCTCTAAAATGTCTGACGTCGCGTGTTTGCTCAGGGTTGATATCTGGATTAGTGCCCATGTACATTGGAGAAATTGCGCCTAAAGCCTACAGAGGAGCATTGGGAGCGATACACCAGCTGGCTATAGTCAGTGGCATCCTGATCAGCCAGGTGAGGGGCACTCTCTCTCGTTCACACACATACACGTAAGAAGAACCACACTGAATATACGGCTGTCTCTGTGCTGCCTTTGTGTGTGTGTGTGTGTGTGTTTGAATGTTGCATGTAGGTAGCAGGCTTGGACTTCTTGCTGGGTAACGCTGACAGGTGGCACATCTTGCTGGGTCTCTCTGGGGCTCCCGCCGTTTTGCAAAGCCTTCTCCTTCCCCTCTGTCCCGAGAGTCCACGCTACCTTTACATCAAAGTGGGAAAAGAGCAAGAAGCTCGAAGGAGTAAGAGACTCACTCGCCATTGTGAAAAACACGCGTCCCCACATCGTCACCTTCAGTTGGAGACGCTTGAGAACCCTTGGAGAAATGTAGCGATCCCTGTCCTCCATTCTTTTTGTCACAGGTCTGCTTCGTCTAAAGGGGCCGTATGACGCCACGGCCGATGTGGAGGAGATGAGGAGAGAGAAAGAGGAGGCACAGAAGACGGCCAGGGTCTCCATTTTTTCTTTGGTAGGAGTCCATGACAGCGGGTCACATGATTACATGGACTACAGACAGCCTTGGCAAATTAAACTCAGTAATTATTAAACAAACTACCGACGCAGCACATTTCCCACGGTGAACAAAGACAACCTCTGATTTGTTCAGGTTAGTCATTAGCGCCAAACTGGTGTAATATACTAGTTAATGAGTGTATGAGAAATGCAGCTCCTAAACTTTAACGATAGCGAAAAGTTTGATTTAAAAGAGTTTTGAATTTTTGCACTCACCACAAAATACGTTAAAATACTTAAAAAAAAAACATGTTTGGCCACTTGCATTCCATAAGTAGCAATTTACTACACACACTCGCTCTCAGCTCTCCCAGGACTTATACTGGCTTCACACAGCTGTCAGGAAATCCAGGGGAGCGACACACACTCAATGGTTGGTGAAAACGTGAAGTAAAATGATCATTTCTGCCAGTGCGTGCCAGCTGTGTACAGTGGTGTTCAGGCTTTGTATTCTCCCCCTAGATCCGCTCCTCTGTGTACAGGAATCAGCTGTTCGTTGCCCTGATGATGCACTTCTCCCAGCAGTTCTCAGGCATCAATGCCGTGAGTAACAAATGAAGAGAATATGTGCGTACGGCCAATTCTAAATCAAATGGAAAAATAAATCCTCTTCCTGTCTTCCAGATCTTTTATTACTCCACGGGTATCTTCATGCTGGCTGGGGTTGCTCACCCTGTCTATGCCACCATAGGAGTCGGGGCCATCAACACCGTCTTCACCCTGGTGTCTGTGAGTAGCAACACACACACACATACACACACACACGCAAACTGTCACACGCATGCACACTCTGACAAACTGTGCGTGTTCCAGGTTGCTCTGGTGGACAAGGCTGGCAGGCGAACTCTAACTCTGATCGGATTAGGAGGCATGTGCTGCTGTGCCGTTGTCTTGACGCTGGGCCTCAAACTCCAGGTTTGTCCTGATGCGTGTGAACACCTTTAATCCAGTTTTCTTGTCCCCTTCCGGATCAGTCGTCTCTTTTCTGTACCACTCACTGAGCGGGTTATAAGTAGTTGCAGTAGATGAATACAATAAAAATGGGATCATAAAAGGCAGTCTGAGAGGAGACGATCCGTCTTGGTTAACGTGGCTGCTCTTCCCTGCAGCACGACTACGCGTGGATGAGCTACGTCAGCGCGGCTGCTATCTTCCTGTTCGTCAGTTTCTTTGAAATCGGCCCCGGTCCTATTCCGTGGTTCATTGTGGCTGAACTGTTCAGCCAGGGACCTCGGCCAGCAGCCCTGGCTCTCGCCGGCTGCTGCAACTGGACCTGCAACTTCATCATTGGCCTGACCTTTCCATATATACAGGTGGGCGGTGACAGACGTGCATATTTATACACTCTAAGCTGCTGCAATGCCAAAATCAAAATCAAACATGTCTCCTCCTCCTTTGTTTTTTTCTAGGTTTGGTTGGGGCCTTATGTGTTCATCCTGTTTGCCGCGTTACTGTTTGGCTTCACCATGTTTACTTACCTTCGTGTCCCGGAGACCAAGGGCAAAACGTTTGAGGAGATCGCTGCTGTCTTCCAAAAAAAGGGAAAACAGTTGCCACTCAGCACAAAGGACAATGCTGAACTGGAGCAACTCAAAACGACCTCAGACGCTTAGGACAAAAGTTCCCTCTCTCTCACTCTGTGTGCGTGTGCGTGTGTCTGCCTGTGTGTCAGCGTGAGTGCATGTCCTCTTGTCAGTGTGTCTATATGTGTCTGTGTGTGGACTGAGTTGCTAATTTGAGCATTCAGACGGATTAAGTGAAGTATTTAGATTTTAATTGAGGTTTTACTATGAATTAAGTCTTATTGTATTAGGCAGATTTTTCTTTTTTTTTTGCACATAGATAGCAAAACAAATCAGTATTTTCTTGCTGTGTACATTATGGGATCTGACAACAGTACAAAAGTAAGTTTCAGATATCTGGATTTCTGTTTACCTGGCACAGAGACGTGATCTGGCGAGATATCACCGATTCAGTATTGCAACATTTTCATCAAAATAATCCTGACCTGGAAGAAGCAGTTACACTGTATGCTGTTCTTGTAGAAGACTAAATGAAAAATCACTAAAACATCCATCAAAGACACCTGTTCGAATATCTACTTGGAAATAAACTCAATAACGTGTCAAAAATCCTTCGTGTGGTATCAGCTGAGATAAATACGCGGTTACAGAGTGGACGTTTGCACATTCCATGGTCACCGACCTACAGCCAGTAATTCTCAGAAGACCCACCAAATGGAACAGGCAGATGGCAATAATGTATAACCTGTGTCTGAGTCTATTTACCCAAAGATACAGGCCCTCTCACAGGGCCCCCAGCAACATCCAACCACTACTTTAAGACTAATTACAGACTGGCTGTGTTCCGTAAAAACACTCCTCTTAGTCTGAGTTTAACAGATGTGGGTCAACGTGGTGTGCCTTCATAAAAAACGGACAAGTTGCTGAAAGTCACTTCTTGTGTCATTTCTCATTTATCTAATGCACTTTTACCATTAAATACCAGAGAGGTTTGTTTACGTTGATAACAGCTGCAGTGTAAACGGGTTCAACTATTTCTTTATTTGTAGCAGCACCATTTGCTGAGATTGTCACAGAACGTTACTGGTAACAATCTGAACATCCTGTCGACAGCCTCGTGATCCAGCCCCCCAGGCCCACATCCTCAACTGATTGAAACAAACAACATCGCCGATGACTTTGTCCATCTTTACGGCAAACTTTTGTAAACACATGACACTGTGCTACGGAAGCAATTACATCTGTTTTATGTCGGGTCGGGTGAAAGTATAGGCAAAAAAATCAGTCTATGTGAATAAATATAAACTCACTGACTGTCAAAATGAAAATGCGTGAACATTGCAGGTGGTGTCAGTTCCTCACTGTGTTACAATCATTTTCTTTTCTTCTGCTTTAAGTCCTATAGGCGCTCACCTGACCTGTTTTGGGTGGGTGTGTGTGTGTGTGTGGGTGGGGGTGGGGGCGGAGGACTTGCAAACAAAGAAAAAAGACTCTTCCTCAGTCTGAGGCACCAGGCAGATGACCTATTGTTATGTGTACAATATTGAGGCCTCTTTCTCTGTTGTGTGGTTACTGTACACAATGTATGTAGGCCGTCTATACTGTTTGGTAGCAACATCGTGCGTTGAAGTGCACGACCAAACGATGAATTTGGACAACTGCAACAACCAGATCTGCTATTTTCTCGTGTTGGATTTTTACCCTACTGTCTAGCGCAGGGGTCCGCAACCCTCGGCTCCAGAGCCGCATGTGGCTCTTTCATTCCTCTGCTGCGGCTCTGTGTGACTTTGGAAAATAAACGCAACAGATACTCGGTTACATAAATAATGAGTGTTTAATTTGAATTTATTTTTATCTAAGTCTGTTCGTTTTTTTTAATGTCATTCTAAATTAAAGGTTGTGGTGATCTTGTAAGATTAAAATAAAACGTGTTTAATCTCTTTTTATTCTTTTGTCTCTCAAATTATGCGTCATACGTGCGATTCCCGCCGGCGCGAGATTTATTGAGCACAGGGACACAGAAGCAGAGGCATTTTTGGTTTACACCTTTGGTTTGCTGCAGGTGGATAATCTAAGTTTGGCTTTTTATACGAGGAGGACTCAAACAGACGTAGAGTATTTTATTTTGAAAGTAACATTCATCCCTGCGTCTTTTTTTATGGAATTCAAAATGTTTTCGTTCCATGCATAAATAAAATTTCATTTTCCTCTATAGTAGTCCATTTATTTCATAAATGCAACACACCATAGTTTTTTATACATAGCATACGGGTAAAAAATGATATATGCTGTGTTATCTTCATTTTAGATGTCAAAAGGGTTTTGAGGCTCATGGTGTTTTCTTTTCTGTGGAAAAACGGGTCCAAAAGGCTCTTTAAGTATTAAAGGTTGCCGACCCCTTGTCTAGGTCATACTTCTTCTACTATCTGTTCTGTGAGCACACTGTAGACCTCAAACTACATACCAAGGACCAGTGTGATGTGGTGGCTTGATGGTTAGAGCTGGTGGTTCACAACCAGAAGACTCTGGGTTCAAGCCCCAGTCTGACCTTCCATTTATGAGTCTTTATGTCATAATTCTTCTACTGTCTGTTCTGTGAGCACACTGTAGACCTCAAACTACGTACCATGTACAAGTGTGATGTGGTGGCTTGATGGTTAGTGCTGGTGAGTCACAACCAGAAGACTCTGGGTTCAAGGCTTGGTCAGAGGCTTCCTCACATGTGTAACTCTGAATGTGTTGTGCCAATTCACAGTGACACTTAGTTAAATTTTGGTTCATCACTGCGATGGTTTCATAGTCTTTGTACAATAAACAGAGTTGAATTTGATCTTCCAATCCTCTACTTGTAAGGCCACAGCTTTAACCACTGATCCAAGACTCAGGGATGGTAGGTCAGACTGGGGCTTGAACCCAGAGTCTTCTGGTTGTGAATTACCAGCACTAACTATCAAGCCATCACATCACACTGGTACTTGGTACGCAGTTTGAGGTCTACAGTGTGCTCACAGAACAGACAGTAGAAGAAGTATGACATAAAGACTCAGACTGGGGCTTGAACCCAGAGTGTTCTGGTTGTGAACCACCAGCACTAAGCATCAAGCCACCATATTACAATGTGTTTTGGTACGTAGTTTGAGGTCTACAGTGTGCTCACAGAACAGATAGTAGAACAATTATGACATAAAGACTCATAAATGGAAGGTCAGACCAGGGCTTGAACCCAGCGTCTTCTGCTTGTGAACCACCTCCCTAGACCAGACTGCTGACCCCTGGTCTAGGGATTACAAAGCTAGCCAAAGAAGCAGTTTAGGAAAAAAGAAAAAATAATAATCTGGGCCTTTTACTCTATGTATAACGTGAAGAGGATGGATGGATGGATGGATGGATGGATGATAGATAGATAGATAGACAGACAGACAGACAGACAGACAGACAGACAGACAGATAGATAGATAGATAGATAGATAGATAGATAGATAGATAGATAGATAGATGATAGACAGACAGACAGACAGACAGATAGATAGATAGACAGACAGACAGACAGACAGATAGAAAGACAGACAGACAGAAAGATAGACAGACAGGCAGACAGACAGACAGGCAGAGAGAAAGACAGACAGACAGACAGACAGACAGACATATAGATAGACAGACAGATAGACAGACAGATAGACAGACAGATAGATAGATGGATAGATAGACAGACAGATAGACAGATGGACAGACAGGCAGACAGACAGATGGACAGACAGACAGATA
>OMNV01021067.1:0-10595 GCA_900303265.1 Brotula barbata | reverse complement strand
TGATAGATAGATAGATAGATAGATAGATAGATAGATAGATAGATAGATAGATAGATAGATAGATAGATAGATGGATGATGGATGGATGGATGGATGATAGATGGATGATGGATGGATGATGGATGGATGATGGATGGATGGATGGATGGATGGATGATAGATGGATGGATGATGGATGGATGATAGATAGATAGATAGATAGATCGATAGATAGATAGATAGATAGATGATAGATGATAGATAGATAGATGATAGATGGATGGAGAGATCGATAGATAGATAGATAGATAGATGATAGATGATAGATAGATAGATGATAGATGGATGGAGAGAGAGAGAGATAGATAGATAGATGATAAATGATAGATGATAGATAGATAGATGATAGATGGATGGAGAGAGAGATAGATAGATAGATAGATAGATAGATAGATAGATAGATAGACAGATAGATAGATAGATAGATAGATAGATAGATAGATAGATGAAGATGTTACTGGAAGAACCTCTCTATAAAACAGCGACTGCATACATTGTCTCGTTTTCAAACAGAAAACACACGACCTCTCCGTCTCGGGCGATCGTCAAACTTTTCCCAAGTGCGCCCGCCGCGATCACGTACACGAGGCGGCGCGTGCAGCCGAGCAGTCAAACGAATAACATCCACCTGAGCTAAAGCGCAGGATGTAGCAAACACATAATAGACTTCTTACAGGGGATCAGGGATGTAAGCTTCTCCGGAATATGAAATAGAATTTTCCCGAGCGCGATGCTCTGATAGGCATTCTGTTTGAAGATTTTGCAGTCGCAGTAAATCATTCAGACGAGGGAAAGCGGAGCCAAAGCGATTTAGCATGCGTGGCATTGAGGTGGCACATGCGTTGACATGAGTGTGTGTTTATGAATGTAGCAAGGTTGAGATGGAGGATGGCGGAGGGTAATGAAACCCCCGGCGTACCCTTCATCCCCGGGGTCGGATACTATTAATAAAGACATTTTGATCCGGGGCCAATTAATCATCAGCAGCAAACAGAAAATAGATGTTCTTCACCGAAACACGGCAGGAGGGAGGAGTCGCTAATGTTGCACAACGGGCCGCGCTCAAGGTGCATTGGATGTTGGAACTGGTGCTGATGCTGTACAGAGACATCATAGTGGGTGTAGTAGACCGGTAAAGACACGATATGAACCAATAAGGCTCTCGGAGTCCACGGAACGAGGATGAATCTATATAAAAAGAAATTTAGGTGGAAAATAGCTGCACTGTTGTTTAAGTCCATCCATTGAAGCAAACTTATTTTTAGTTTCAAATAGTGACAAATCTTGTATTTCTTTCTTACATTTTTAAAAAGTCACGTCATTTTTACAGCAAATTCACATGAATCTTCCTCCTCTTCAAACGAGGTGTTGGGAAGCTCCTCTTTTACTGTTTTACCGCTGTTTACCCGTGTTGTGTTTCCTGTAATTAGATCGTAATTGTTACAGCAGCGGAGACGCCTGATTAACATAACTTCCTGTGACGGTTTCGCTGAGGCAGGTCGAACAGCGGAGGGAAGTCAGCCTCCGTTTGGCGAGCGTGTTTGACCGCGTTTCGCTGTGTAGATCGTTATAAAGTTTGAAACCAAACTCAAACAAAGTCGGCTCCGACCTTCGTTATTGACTCTCGTTGGCAAATAGTCGGATTTGGAGCCGCGTCGATGAGGCTAATCTCCGACGGAGATCTCACAGCTCTGAGTAGCTACGCGCCGATTGGACGGACGGACACGTGACGGATCTCATTGAAATCGATCTGCTTCTTGTCATCCTTCAGAATAAAGGCTTTGGTAGATTTATGTATTCCGTTCATTCATTTTGTAAACAATGAGAGCATTTTCTCTTGTTTGTTTTCCTATTATAGCAAAGGAACTTATCATTGTTTTGACAAATAAATAATAAAGTTTTTTTTAGGTGGGAGGCTTTTAATTTGTAATATTTAGCCATGAAAAGTAAAGGAAAGTGAAAGTGGTAAGGATGTGCCTTATATATCTGTAATAATAATAAATATAATATATAAAGATGAGGAAAAAGTATTTTTGTACAATACAATAAATAGCAAGGTACAAAAATACGTTTCATTTCATATAAGAACCTAATGGTGATAAAATTGAAGTTTTTTATTCCCACTTTTAAGGTCACATGACGCTCTGTCACACTTATACTGACAGAAATGAATACAAATCTAATATAATAGAGAATGTTTGCCTGCTTTTAGCATGATTATACATGTAAATATGTATTCATTTTGCAGTATATGTAGTATATTAGTAGATAATTTAGTTACGGGACAGTGAACATTCTGCACGTTGCTCCTTAAGGAATTTCGACTTGTTTTTAAAACGGGGAAAGGCAAATCCTGCAGAGGTAAGAATGAAGTTTGACGTACGGACCCGTAGAAAATTGCCGATCTAACTGATTGACCCCCGTGCGACCTGCATTAATGCACATTTAATTGCCGGTCTCTAGCGATGAGCGTCAACATGCTCTGCGTTCAGACGCCTGCCAACACGTCCTGTGTTATCTCTGCCCATCCTCCGCATAAGGCCGTGACTCTCACCGCTGATGTGATGAGGCTATCGTAAAAGAGCCGACGACGGCCCGGATGCTTAGAATCCGTCCCGACTCAGAGTGACACGCGATGGAAAAACGACGCGTCGGACGTCCACGTCGGGCTTATTATTTCAGCAGGACTCAGCACATTTAGCAGCACGTCTGCCCTTTAAAGCAGCACCCCAAGCTTTTCCCCCACCCAAGAAGGAAATCCACTGATCTGGCCATGTTTTTTTGATGAAATCCTTTCGATATGACTCTGGCTTAGATTCCCAGAGCTGTCTGTGTGTATCAACTCGGGCTCAAACAGTGCTAATATATGCATGCCTATGAAACAATCAGTCTTGTTTATCCACAGCCCTTGAACCTCCAGGATCAGAAAGTTTTTGCAATGAATTCTGATTTGTTAAATCCCAGTCCAATACATTTTTTCGACTGCACAAACATCAAAACAAACTCTGACTCTCCCCCCATCTCTCTCTGTCTCTCTCTCTCGCTCTCCCTCGCACTCTCTCTGTGTGCTACCAGCTGTGAGATTTAGGCAAGAATAACAAAGAAAGGGGTGGGTAGTAATAGAGACTTGGAGGATTCACAATTTGTATATTAAAGTCTCTCTCGTTCTCCCACCCCTTCCTTTGTGCCTGAAAAACTCTTTGCATCGCTGCAGTGTTTGCCAAAATACCACGAGACCCTTCAAAGTGGCCTGGTAGGTGGATTTAAAAGGTAAAGAGTCAAACTTGGGATTAGCGACATTCTGCTTTCTGACTATCTGTAATGTGGTTTTCACAATTTATGGCACATCCGTCTGTCCCCAGCCTTGAAGGAACATTTGCGATTAGTTATTTGTTATTCTTAATTCAATTATTCGTGCAAATCTGCATCCCAAAGCTATTTCTGGATCCGTACAATGAGACTGTGCGTCCTGTCCTTCTCTAAATGTCAATCTAAAGTCTGATTCTGTCCACAATGGTGCGATTTAATCTGCTCATCAGCCGCATTTCAATGACATAAATCAGGAAAACAGATTGGATGGTTGAGACACATTAATATCTCATCATCAACATCAACACAAACAAATATTCTTCATTTGAAGAATCGCTCTATAAACTTTAGGAGTCATTAACAAGTCATAAATTAGTCTTGACAAAACATTTTTCCCACATAATGAGTCATAATTGAAAGTGCAGTGACGTTATTCCAACTTGTTTCCAGCAGAAATCAAACTGTAGAAATGGATGTCAGTATGTAGAAACAACACAAAGGGGTTTGTATATAATAATATTATTCACTATTTCAGTGTATTATCATATATTGCATACAGTATATGGTATGAATGCTAAGATAAATCCTAAAACAGTAAGAAAATATGTTTTAAAAGACCAATATTCTTGTTTTTCTAGTCTAATGTTGAGAGAGCATGCACGATCTGAGCCTGAATTTGAGCTTTAAAATCGCATAGGTGGAAATGAATACATCAGAGGAAGAAGAAGATGAAAAATATACGGTTTGAGAGTAGCTTTAAGATGATATTAATATTCAGCAGATAAAGTAGCACGTAAGCTCTACTAACGTTCAATTTACCTTCGACTAACAGCCCATCCCTCTCCGAATTCAAACAAGATAACAAGCTTCAATTTTCCATTTGGTGCTTGGTTTGATCATTTGCCAGACGCTGGAGTGTCAGACATTTTGGACAGGATTCAAAAGCCCTTTTTGATCTAAAGTTGTTGGCTGGATATAGACTAAAAAAACTAAAAAAAAAACTTGTGAGGAGCATATATTTCTTCTTCTCATCACAATTTCGCCGGCGTTTTCTAACTTCTAGTGGTGTTTTGCATATTTTATGTTTACTTCCTCCCTCTGTTATGCCGTAATATCGACTCCATTCAACGCTTCACAGCCTAGCGGCGAAGATAACGCTAAAATAACTGCCTCTCAGGAAGGAGAAACTCTGGCTGTGAAGTGATATACTGCATATCAGTCCATACAAACTACTCAGATTACGCTTTTTAATCACATATCCACACCAGCAGGGCATTAGGTGGTGGATCTCATTGCAATGACGAAGCATTACATTAGGAGCAGAGTTGCGTGGGATATTCCATCAGTAAATTTTCCTGTGGCTATCCAGAGGCCCTCTCTGCTGCTGAGTTTATCATAACAGCTTGAGAGTAGATGACCCGCCAGATGTTTGTAATCTCACACCGAGCAGCTTGTGACTTGGGTTGCAATCAGATAAGGGAACATAGGAAAGGATTATGAATGTTGACACTGGGAAAAAGGCTGTAGAATTGCACCATAATCGCTGATGGATGGTGAATAACCTGCTTTACCCCCATCACAGGCTACTCAGTTCATGGGATCAGCCAGTATTAGAGGATATACACAACTAAAGGCCTCTTACCTGATAAAACTACTTTATTCTGCTATCTAGATGAATTCATTGATTTTTTAACAAGTCATTACTCGTAAAAATAAAATAGAAATCACACAAAAACACAAAATATAAGTACAAATTTACAACTTATATAATACCAGTATAACAAGTACTTTTGGTTCAAGCATGTTCAGTAGTAAATAAGCAATATATGTTTTTTGCGTTTTTTTTCTCCATCTATGTTTGTTTATATACCAATAGAAATAGTTTCAATGTTTATATCAACATGAGACACTAATCATTGCAGGATCACTCCAAAATCAATCTTATATATATTGCAGTAATCCCTCGATGCATCAGTCAAACCAGTCTGCATCATTTGCATTGACAAAGTTTTTTTTTTTTGTCTTGTCGCTGACAGGCTTTTATTTTGAAAAAATTTCCATTAGAAAGAAGTTGTTCAAACACAAACACACGTCAATGCACTCATCCGGCTCCGTCTTAAAAATAGACGATCACGAATAATCTAATAATCTAGTGAAGATGGTGCCTGGTAGGATTATTTTTCTTGGATGAATAAAAAAGAGCAAAGATTGACTCATCTTTAAAATAGAAATCTTGAAAGTCAGACACACTTGGAGAAACGAGCTTTACACAAAAGACACCCCTAGTGATGCTGCTGTGAAAACTCGGCGCACAAAGCACAGGCTCATTTCTTTTTGCTGGTTTGTAAGGCCCCATTGAGAGTGTATGGTTGTGTGGGCAGGTTAATGATATCAGCTTGAGAGTAGTTTTTAATCAAGAACAGACTAATGAGATAGGTTGGGCTGCAGTTGCTTCAGCAATAAACAGCATCATCCTCTCCTCTCCCTCCATTTATCCCTCCTGCTCTCAATTTCTCTCTCTCTCGTTCGTTCACAATTTAAACCCAAGAACCAGGAGATTGAGGAAAATACGTGGATTGCAGATTAACAGAAATCGGTCATTTGGAGGGGTGACGATACCAGAAGGCTGTTGGCAGTGACATGCGGGACTTCAGAGCCGATCCTGTTACTGGAACCTAAAGGGGGACTCACAGCCAAAAAAACTAGCAAATTTAAGTTTCTTATTGTTACTTTTAAGGAATTTTGAATCCACATTTCCACAGGGAAAGAATCCTCCGCATGTGGATTAAGAGCAATGGGCAGATAAAGTGCACACAGGAACAATAGGCTGACACACACACGGTACAGTCTGAACAGAATGTACTGAACTCACTATTAACCACTGCACAAGTGTGTTGCTCCAAGAAGACAACAATACAATAATAATACAATTGCTCTATTTGTCACAAGAAGCAATACTTTTTACATTATATCTCGAACAAATTGTAGCTATAGATCATTTACAATGGGATGCAGATCTGGATCCACATCACCCTATCATCAGTTTGGTCCTGTGGAAACGTAGATATAATATTACTGATCTGATATATATATATATATATACAGTATATATTTAAAGATTTTAAGGTCAATAATAGAATAAAATGGACGTTTGACTGGCAGAAGAGAGACACGTATCAAACATAGTGTTGGTTTATGCAAGCTAATGATGAATGAAATATTAAAGACAACATTCATCTTGACAGCAGTTTACGACAACTGGCCACGGCTTAGAAAAAGAAACGGTCATTTATTCATAGAATTATTAATAATTAACACAAAGGGGGAAAACAGTTCTATTTTGTGTTTTACTGTAGATCCACAGAGCTGAAGGGAAAGGAACTCTTTAGTACTGAAACATGTCTCACTCCATTAGAGAGTGAAAATTGGAGCCATGGAAGTGTAAAGAATTGGACATCATTCCCCCAAAGCCCCTGAGGTACATCAAGAAACGAGGGCTCGCCAGCTCTCCCAGTTAAGAGCATGTTCGCCATGACGACAGCTGCACAGCGGAGAGTAGATTAATGCCACATGTTGCTCCGTGCCGGCTGAGTCCTGCGGTTCAGTTCCATCCAGTAACTCGTATGTTCGGGCCGCGGCTGCTTCTGATGAGAGCACTCGTCAGGTTTAAGATGTGATGTGCCATGACATTTCCATATAAATAAATTACTTTTTGCCATTTTCTATTAATTCTAAGAAGATATGCGGAGGGCAAACAGTTAGAAAAAAAAATAGAAACAGTAACAGATCTAATAAGTAATTTTTGGAGTTTACTGCAGCTAATTATTTAGCATGAGTAGCTTACAGTGTGACGTGGTGTTTTTGTTATTTTTGTTGGGGTTTTTTTTGAGTGAGGGACAGAATGCTTTTGCCTTGACAGAACCGGGAATGTCGGAAAGCTTTTTACTCTCACTTTTGTTTGAAAATGCAGTTTTGCCGCGCACCCCCTCCTGGATAAAAACACTAATGCTCAATAAAACGTCCTAATTTTAGCATAGCATGCACGTTAGCTTTCATTGGTGTGTTTGTGCGATAGTGGTTACGTGTGTGTGTCGTCGGTTTGTGTGTTTTGTCGCTGTGGATGAGCCCCTCAGAGTGCTGGTCGGTGCTTTTGAGTGGATGTGGCGTGAGTCCTCCTCTGTTTGTGGACATCGGTTTGCAGCAGATTATGGGACTCTGTGGCCTGCTGTTGGTCTTGTTGGGATTATCAGCACAGTTCCTCTCAAAAAGTGTCATGCAACAGTGTGTGTGAGTATGTGTGTACGTGTGTGAAACAGAGAGAGAGAGAGAGAGAGAGAGAGAGAGAGAATGCATATCTGGGTGGCTTTATTCATTTTAATCATATTAACTTGGATCATTAGATGCACCCATTTACATGCCCTTTCATGAGGTGCACAGGACCAAATCCTATTGGATATCCGCCTAATCTACTACACAGACTCTGCAGCTTCCAGATGCAGCTTTGGCCGGACATGGTGTCCCCCAGTGCAGGCCCCCCGGGTAAGAACATATGAACCACATTAATTAAGGCAAATTGGGATTGCGAACAAATTGCCGCTCTCCGTTCTCAAATCCGAGGGTGATTGAGAAATAATGAGCAGCTCAGCCTGCATAAAAGGTTCATGAGATTATCCGCTCAGAATTATGCAGCTCACCTCGACCAAGGCCAGAAATCCTAATTTCTTTCATAATCTGCATTATTATGAAAGGAAAAATGATCTTTTTCATCTCTCAGGTCATCTGCATCGACAAAATACAGCATAAAGCACGTAGAAATGCATCTATTTTCTCTTCTAATCCTCGCCCGGATTCTCCAGATTCTCCCTGTCAGCCTGATGTGAATATTGTAGAAAATAATCTCTCACACACTCGTGACCTTCCCAAGATGCCTCTGTCCCCCGTCTCTCCTAAAATGTTTACAGATTATCCTTTAGCAGCAGTTTGTGCAACCACGATCAGCATCATTTAAAAGGGGGATCAGGAGGAAGGTATTGGTGTTATCATCCTTAAAGCAGACTCCGGGGACTAAAACCAATACGGTTGCGATTCAGCAGTCATCTCAACGGGACGGCAATATCGGTGAACGCTGCGGAATTCCAAAACCTCTCGATACTCTCCAAATCCGTCCGTCTTGTTCTATATATCTTCCGCAGCATAATGATCAATATTACATTAAAAATGCAATCAATTTTCATAATGGAGTCTCATAACAAATCATTATGGATGCTGTGAAAAGTTTGCAACATGTTGAGTATTCCTAACGCGTCTTTCACTTAGTTGAGTGTTTGTTTGTTTGTTGTTACGTTAAGTGTAAATGCACGCCCTTCCCCTCTTGAGAGGTCTGAAGGCCAGATGTCTTCTTGTTATAAATGTGGTGAAATATGGTGGAAATTCAGTCATTTTTATCATTTTTCCATCATAGTTTTGGTCTGTGTACTACTGGAACAACAAACTACTGAGACAGTAAACTAGAGCAGTAAACTACTAGGACGGTCAACTACTAGAACAGTAAGCTACTAGGACGGTCAACTACTAGTACACTAAAATACTAGGACAGTGAACTACTAGGACAGTGAACCACTAGGACAGTAAATTACTAGGACAGTAAACTGCTAGGACGGTAAAGTACTAGGATGGTAAACCACTAGGATGGTAAACTACTGGGACGGTAAGCCACTAGGACGGTAAACCACTAGGACGGTAAACTACTATGACGGTAAACCACTAGGACGGTAAACTACTAGGACGGTAAACTACTAGGACAGTAAACCACTAGGACAGAAAACCTCTAGGACAGTAAACTTCTAGGACAGTAAACTACTGGGACGGTAAACTACTAGGACGGTAAACCACCAGGATGGTAAACTACAAGGACAGTAAACCACTAGAACAGTAAACTACTAGGACAGTAAACCACTAGGACAGTAAATTACTAGGACAGTAAACCACTAGGACAGTAAACTACTAGAACAGTAAACTACTAGGACAGTAAACCACTAGGACAGTAAACTACTAGAACAGTAAACTACTAGGACAGTAAACTACTAGGACAGTAAACTACTAAACAATTTCCTGTTTTGATCGTCTGACATTCTTGACCAACGCACACAGCAAACACTCTCAGGTGTTTATTATAAAGATATTTGTTTGGTTCACTGGAATTTTGTCAGAATTTTGAAACCAAACCAGAGCGGGGATGAATGCAACAAAAGCAACAACGGATTTAGAGATTCAGATCCGAGCCAAAGCACCGGAGAGACAGAGACAGAATTGGACGAGCAGCAGAAGATTTGAAGATCTGAATGCTTAGTATGCAGAGGGGAAGGCAAAGCTTTTAGCCTTAGCGTGTGTGTGTGTGTGTGGGACGGCGCTGCAGTGAACAGTCTAAACCTTCTCATATCAGCCATCGCCTTGAGCAATGAACTCAAACATTTCACTCAAAACCACTGAAGCGGAGAGAAAACAGCTGAATACTTATGATCAAGGGGTTGTCTTTTCTGGAAAAGACAGAATCAGATTTGCATTCGGAGTTTAAGGTGGGACAGCTACGGGAAATGTCAACATAAGGTTCTTAGAAATTAGGAGTTTTGTGTTTTTCTCCCAATTAAATGGTGATACCGAGCGGCTCGCTGCAACTTTCTCCTCCAATTACCTCTGATATTTCTCCTGTCTGTGAAAATAGAATCTGCTTAATCCATTTTTTTTTTTTTTTTTTTTGGACGATCTTTGCTCTCTCTCTCTCTTTTCTGTAATGTTGGCTGTGTGGGAATACGTTACATAAAAAAAAAGACATAAATATAAATCTTAACATATAACATGACCCTCGCTGAATAGCGCGCTGTAAATATTTATAATAAAACCGGCACACGTCGCAGTGGGTACATGGGAAAAAAAACAAAAAAACAGCGACGTTGATCTTAACGAACCCTGACTTTAAATTGACTGTAAATGTAGAGTTTATAAGATAGAAATCTTGGTGACATTGACATTATTACACTAAATGGCCTGCTGGGGTTTGTGTGCTTAACAAGCGTTGTTATCTGATGTCTGATTGCCATACTGTACATGTCAGCTGCAGAGTGCAGGATAGTGGCTGAAATGTAACACTTTGCTCTGCTGATTATTTATCGGAGTTCCTTCCATAGCCCTTAGTTACTTTGGTTCCCTGCCAAGATACTAATCCATGTTGTATCCAGACCTTCGCTGCA
>OMNV01021059.1:0-13282 GCA_900303265.1 Brotula barbata | reverse complement strand
CGTGGATGGATGGATGGATGGATGGGTGGATGGGTGGATGGGTCGGTGGGTGGGTGGATGGGTGGATGATGGATGATGGATGGATGGATATGATACCAATGATGAGTGCTGCTGTTCAAAAGATAATAAAAAACATAGGATCAACCTTTATACTGTAACAAATTAGATTTAGTTAGGCATAAAGGTTATAGAATGAATATCAACAGAAGGTCCTCTTGACACTATAATTGTGTGTGTGTGTGTGTGTGTATGTGTTTGTGGGTGTGATGTGCGTCCAATCTATCATTTATTTGCTCCCGAATGTTTGCCAGGATCCTGCTTTTGTTTTTCGTGTGTGTGTTCTTGGGTACACGCACATAGTTATGTTGTACTTGTGCGTGTGTGTGTCTGTGTGTGTGTTCTCTACCACTCACTCAGACACTTGCAACTGCGGCCCCTCATTAGTCTCTGAAAGGACCCAACTGGTTATAATTGTCCCCGTTTTGTCCAGCACTGACCCCTTAGCAAAGGATTCCCAAAATAGAGTCTCTTCCCCTCAGACCCCAACGCGGCCCACCCATACACCCCTCTGTCACTTCCTGTTCGCTGTCGCCCCATCCGTCCGTTAAACTCCATGACCCTCTGCTTCTCGTGTTTGAAGCAGAATATGATGCTACAGAGAAACGAACACATACAGACAGACAGTAGATAAGCACAACGGGCTGATGGAGTCATCTCCTCCGTACGGATGCGAACAGCGTCGCCCGTCTTCCTTTCGCTCGTGCACAATAACAAGTGTTGACAACAGAAATGATTTGCTAGGGGCACCTCGTGGCTCACTGGTTTGAGTGTGAACCACGTAACGCGGCGGCACAGGTTCGATTCTAGCCTTTGCCCTCTGCTGCATGTCGTCCTCTACCGTGTCCATCCTGCACATCTCTCAACTGGAACTGTCACAATAAAGAAGGAAGTGCCCGAAAAGTACACAAATGAAAAAAAAAAAAGTTTACTAGTCACGCCTAATCATATTCGGGGGGAATTTTTATTAATAGTTGATTAATGATTTTGCAATTATTGATTATTATTACTATTTCAAAATAAAGGGGCCCCAAAGTTAAGGTGCTTCGGGCTGCATTTGTTTTAATCCGATTCATGTCAAATGACCTTAGAATGGACCCACGTGTCCATTTTGACACCTGTGTACATGACACCCGTGTTCATTCATTCTTTTCGTCCTCGTGGCCTCTCTTGCCCCCCTTCTCCATTATTTGGGATGTCAGGTACCTGCCTGGTCCCGTCGTGTGTGTCTGCGGTGTGGCAGCCGCTCTGATCCGAGGTCTCTGATGAACGTCAGCGTTAATATGGAACACCTGGCGGCCTTGGGGCCAGCGTCACCTCGACTCCACCCCTAGCATGTAACTCACCCTGCACCCCCACCCCGCATACACAGGGCCACCCCAGATTACTGTCTGGTAACGGCGGGTGGAGAGCAGGCTGGAGTTTGTTGTGTTGTCTCCAACAATGAAAAGAACAAAAGGCCGCAGAATAAATGAGAAAAGAGCAGTCACTTGAAAGGGAAAGAGAGCGGTTTGGGCAAGAGTGTGAATTTTCTGTGGGTGAATGGAGGCGTCCCCTTGTACAGTGGCTTTATGTAACCCCTGTTTGCTCAGCCTTTGGTCTGGAATACCTCTGTGTGTTTACCATCCGTCCAGAATGACTGGGCAAACAAACAGCCAGCCTATTGATGAGCGGCAGCGTGGAATATGCCCGCTGCATTCAAGACGGAGAGAAAAGAGAGAGAGAGGGCAATGGGAATCTGTCAAAGAGTCTATTATATGGTGTCCAAACAGAGAGGGCCCTCCACAATGGCCTTATTAATGGCACAATGTCAAGGAGAGGCAGGGCAATAATAGCAGATGATTTGGCTTTGTGCGGTTATCTCTGGAGATCTGTTATTGCAATATAGCAGACGATTTGGGCATATCGCTGTGGATCTGGGTTTTGCCAGCGTAGCTGATTGGGTGAAGGCGTGTGTTTGTGTGTGTGTGTGTGTGTGTGTGTGTGTGTGTGTGTACGAGTAAGTTGTGGTTTGTGGTGAGGTGCATGGCGTGCAGCCAGAGAGAGGAGTGTGGCCGCTACGTGTGTCTTTGTTTGCCACCCCCCCTCCACCAGCTCTGAGTCATTTTGGAAAAAGTGAGGGGGAGGAGTCGGGCATCCGTGAAACAACAACAGCGCCTGCAGGAGAATGCTGCGAAATACTGACACCCCGCTTTACATTGTAGTACCCTAAATGTTGCCAAATTATGCACAAAAATGTGATGCTCCATCCCCGTGTGTATAACAGAGAGCCATCTTTGGACTTGTTTAATTTCAATATTTGTACTGTTATGAGGGATAATATAAAGCAGCATCACAGACAGAAAGTAATGAAGTACATTGAGAAATACGTCTTGAATTATTTACATTTGTTAAGGAATGTTTTATTTTTTAACCTGATATTTACAGTGATTTTATTTTTGAAGATTATTTTGGGGAGTGTTTCTGCTTTATCTGGAAAGGCAGTGAGAGTGAGGCAGACAAGGAGGAGAGAGCACAGCGGTACACACTCTACCTAATGAGGCACTGGGCAACCATATCTCTTTTTTTTTCTACTTTACAATTGCTACTACTACTTTATAATTTACATTTTATAATTCAAGAGTAAATTTTGATACATTGAAGGTACTCTGCTGGTGATTCTGCTGTAAGAAAGTGAACAGTTGCAAAAACATTATTTAAGGTGATAATCTGTAAGAAAAAAACTTCAAACCGAAATGTAATTTTTTGAGTCTATAATTTTCACATGCAACTCCACACAGGATTCGTAAATCATGTCTGACCTGATGTCCTTCGGGAAATTATGCAGACGTTTTTTACCCGTTTTTTACCCAGTTTTGGGTAAAAAACGTAACGTAACTTTTTTTTGTTTGTTTTTTAATGACTTGACTTTTTACATTCCAAACAATTGAAGTTTGATGCATGTATAACTGTTCTGATGGTATCAACAGCTCAAACACTGGTTTACCTTATCCACATATGATGAATCTGTAGCACATACAGCACAGTTGTTGTGTGTCGTAGCACATGTTAGGGCATTTAAACATTACTGATTTGTATTTCACCTTGTTGTGATTGACCTATGCCCTTTTTTTTGCCTCCACACTGTGTGCTGCTGTTGCGTCACCTCTGAGAGCTGCTCTCTCTTCCATTGCACCTCCTGCTGGTCTGCTGCACTCCTGTGCTGAATCACCTACTGTCCTGTCGTATTTAGACTTTTTATCAGATAAGATTCAGGTCTTCACCTTTGATGTGTGCCCACAATACTTCATTCTATACTATTGTGAAATCCTACTCCTGGCCTGGTTTATTGGTCTGCTTCGGCATTGAGACCTCTCGCCTTCTTATCTCGCCGAACGTTAAACCTCGTATTTTATGGCTTTGGTCCGCCTTTGTCTCACTGCACCGAGGCAGTCGATTTACAGGATCATCAGATTTGCTGGATTTCAGACATGAATCCTGTCGCTCGGAGCAGTCGGAGATCGGCTGACTCTGTTTATCTGTGTGTGTTTGTGAATGTAACTGCTCTAAATTTGCGCTCTTAATCGCATACTTTGGGCCGGTGTATGTGGGACAAGTTACACTCTGACATTCTCCTGCTATTAAAAAAGGGGGTCACCTCCTCTCTGCTACTGAATGTGACCTTTGTTCATGGAATTATGGGACACTATATGTGTGATGATGAGCAGAAACAAAAGTCTGGGATTAAGCGGGAAAGAGAACAACAAACAGGGACGTGTCAGAAAGACAATAGATGCTTGTGTGGCATGAAATGCATCACGTGCTTCGTTCTCTTGCTACCAAATTTACAGCAATCAAATAGCTACCAAAGTCGTATTTATGTATAAACTCAGTATTCTCAATGCTGCACTACTTTATCAGTTGTAACGTTCAACACAAGCTTTTCACCTTTTGGGTTGAGAGAATTGGCCGTGAAATGGTCAAAAAAAAAAGGTTTCTCCTCTTCTCCTCATAGCACAGATGATGCATGAAACAGTTTTATGGATGTCTTTGCATAAAAGGGATAACGTTACACTCTGAGCCTAATTCTGTGATTGTTCAGGATCTGTGTAGGATTTAAAGATGTCGTGTTTCCCTGTCGGTTGAAACTTTTATCCAGTCAGATCATAATGGCCTTCGCTCATAAACATGTGGCTTTTCAGGGGTCGAGACAAACCAATGTAGAGAAAGAAATGTGTTGTAAGCTGCTATTTGTGCCAAAAACTTGAATTAGGATTGATTGCACTGTACAATAAGGTTAAATTTTTTTTAAATGTATCGCCGTCAGTCACCCTTAATTAATTGCGTCCTCAAATTTGACCTTTTGAAAGATTTTTTCAATAGCAATATTTTTTGAAAACATTAGTGGAAAAAATCTGTTGTTGTGTTACTTTTTGCAGTTTTGCACCAAACCTCCTCTGCCAAAAATGAGTTTACAGCAGAGTTCACAACAGCAGATGAACGTAAAATCAAACCATTTCAACATTATCAAATGACTCAAAGCCCCAAAACGCGACTGAACATCAGCACGATCAACACAGCAGCTGGAAATCAGTCCGTAATCTCGGTTAACAGTTTCATCTCAATTGATTACGATTAATCAAGTTATTTAAATCGGGTGAGTTAAGACTTACCAACGTTCATAGCCTTGAAATCGTTCAGATTTACGTTGTTTGTTTTTAGCTCATCGTGCACGATGACAGTAAAACGAGGGCTCGGTGCTCCGCCGCCTCCGCCAAGTCACGTCGCCACGTCTTAGAGACTCTGAACTACATCCTACGTAGTTTTATTTTAAATGTACAGTTTTGAACTTCTGTCTGTCTGTCTGTCTGCGGTTGTCAGACGAGCAGTCAGCTGTGTTTTTCATCTGTCAGCTGCAGGCATTGAAAGTGATGTCCAAGTGTGTGTTAAATGAGTTGTGACCCCGGGCTGTTTGCAGCCTCAGGACCGGTGCACGAGCAGTGACTCCGGAGAGAAAAGGAACAAAACAGAAAAACAAACGCCAGTGAAAGAGTGAACCTCCCTGCTCATCATCATCATGGCCCCATTCTTCCTCTCTCAATTGCTACTGAATCGCCTCGGTCTCATTACAGATTATGGCCTCAGCAGAGTGACTCTCCCCTTTCTCTCGCCTTTCTCCACACAGTCCCTCTCTTGATTAACATTTTCTGCTAGGCTTCACACCAAAGGCGCAACCTGTGCGCTTTAAAGGCCAGGCGAAAAAAAAAAAAAAAAAAAAAGCCATCAAGCGCTGGAGTGGAATCAGATAAGGCTATCAGGCAGGAGGCTTTACTGCCTGGGCTTTGTCCCGCTCCTCCACCCGCCTTCGCTTCCTCCCTCAATCTCTCACTCCACTGCACCTTTTGTCCACGCCATTCCCTGACGGAGTGCTCCCCTCAGCCACGGACCCCCAGATCTCCTCCAGCAGTGCGTGTGTGTGTGATGGAGAGAGAGAGAGAGAGAGAGAGCAGCAGAGTGAGCAGCAGCCGCTGAAAGTGATTTTACAAAATTTAATGGTTTCATTTAGACAAAGTAAACTCGTAAAGTACAGGTCCATAGTGAAAAAGTCTCTACATTAGGTGAAACATTTAGTTAGACGTTATCCTCACTATAATGCACAAAAAATTATACAATTACAAAAAAGTATCATATGTCCTATTTTAAGTTGTGATATTATGAAACTTAGGCCCAAACCAGGTCACTCTCAGTGGTTTTTGGAAAGTTGGAGCATTTTTGGTGATATTTGGTGTTCATTTCCCAGGTGGGACAGCTCCTCTACAAGAAGTTTACAGTTTAGTTAGATACAAATACGTTCACTGTTGACATACAGAGGGTTTTCATGTGACCTTTGACCTGTTGTTTTTAAATCATAATGACATAGCTCGTCTCATCTCATCATCTTTTTGGTGGTCGTTTGCTCAGCAGTCAGTCTGAGTTCATTTATCCCCATGTGTACATACAAAAAGCTACATGTTATTTAAATGCTATGGAATGAGATTAAGATATGCATTCATCAAAGTACGCTTTCTCCAAGTAATCTAGATTATGCACTTGTAAACTGATTTATTCTGGTATGTAAACATCCTCAGCCTCAGGCACCTCTTCCTCTCCTCATACTACAATTATGTACATTTGGACAATCAAAGAATCCCATTAATTCTGTCCATGTATATATCTTACATGCATTTTTTACATAGCAGTACCAGTGGGAAACGACCCCAACCTTCCCACTTATCAACACATACAGTAAAGTGTTACTACAGATACACAGAGCAGAGCGTTTACAACCACTTTACTCGTCAACAGCAGATATTTGAAAGATTTTCACTTTTTCACATTAAAACAGCATAAAAGTGCAACCTTAAGAGTATGAGGTAGATAAGTTTATCATAAAATGTTCCTAACAGAGTTTTGTTCTTAAGATTCCTTAACGTTTCTTGTGCTTTAAATGTCCATAGATCACTAAATAAGTGAGGTCAAGCATCCCAGTGAACTCCAGAGTTGATTATATGAAGCTAATCAAGTTTTAAGGTCAGATAGGCTTTTATTGCGGTGGAACCTCCAATAGGTCACAGAAGATGCTGTTTGTTGTCTCTGCAGCATTTTGTCTCCTTTCCCAAACTCCTGACTAACTTTGCTCCAGATGGCGATTTGTCCCCTGACTAAACCTCCGTCTCCATCTCAAAGAGCCAAGGTGGATCCTTTCACTCTGTCACACAAGCTGTCATTTCACTTTAGCAAATTGATCAGTGCACTGATCCAGTCAGCGTGTGAACGTGTGTGTGGGTGTGTGTGTCTTTTGAAGCGAAGGCTAAATCCCGCCCGGTCCCAGACGCCGCGGCCGTGTGACTCCGGATCCTCTCATCCCAGATATTTGCAAACAGATGCGCGGAGTCAGGCTGCAGGTTTTTGATCAATCAAGCTTTAACAAGTCAAGTTGACTATATGCGAATGTAACATTTTGCATGTGAAAGGACGAGGCCTGGTTTTGATTAGGCCTAAGCTGATAAATGGCAGATTCAAACTGCCCCCTGCTATTGCAGAGAAGCCCCAGAGGTCCAGGGGTTTAAATCCAGACTGATATCAACTCTGCTGCTCCTCTTTCTTCTCCAAAGCCATGAATAGATCCATTATTCAGTGGACTCATTCTCATCTCCTGAATTGAAGTGGCAGCAGCTTAAAAGCCTCCGTTTTCTTCTTCCCCTTTCCAAGTCGCTCCCTCACAAAATTTGCCTGCTGAAATATTCATGGTTTGGCCTTTTGTGGAATTATTATTTTTTACCTTAATGATACCAATCCAGTCAGAGGAAGGATTCGATGCCTTCGCATTTCTAAAAAAGCATTTTAAGACTGTGCTAAAACGTAACTGAGACCCAAGAAAAGAACCAAAAACTTCACCCAGCCCACAATCAGCATGGAAACAGATAAACTGAATGTTTTATCATGAACATTGTCATTATCATTACTTAACTCTGCTTCAGGCCGGCCCTGGCAGCAGACAGGAAAGGTTTGAGTTCAGCCTCTCTGTCCTCTCTTCTGTTTGCAGTCGACTTTTTGGCCAAGTATTGTATCTTCAGTCAGGAGAAGTTGGCCGAGTACAAAAGAGCTTTTGAAGCGGTGAGTCAAAAGAAACTTTCATTTTCCCTTTGCCCTGCTTTTTTCTCTCTCCTTCACTGCTGTGTAATGATTTGTGTCATGATGATGATGATGATGATGATGATGATGATGATGACGATGACAATGATGATGACGATGATGATCTTCCCTGCAGGAGGACAGCGATGGTGATGGATACCTGTCCTGCCTTCAGGTTCTTCTCGCTCTCAAAAACATAATTCCTGCAGAGCTTCTGTCTGAAGAGGAAGAGATCTACGTCTGCAGGGTAAAACACACACACACGCACACACACACACACACACACACACACACAAACACACAGCTTACTGTGACATCTGGCTTCAGATCCTGGAGATGGTGGACTTCAAGGTGACAGACGGCCTCGTGGACCTGAGGCTCTTTGCCGTGATTGCTAGTCTGGCACAGAAAGTAGCCACCATGGAGTAAGTACCCCATCAGAGAGAGAGAGAGAGAGAGAGAGAGCGAGAGAGAGAGAGAGACAGAAAATGAAAAAAATACTCAAATAAATGTAAAAGTCCAGCATTCAAAATTCATCTTCAGCAAATATTGGCAGTAAGATGAACTCACTATAAGTATAAATATACTGCAGTATTTGTGCAGAATGTTTCCTTTCTAAGGTTTTGTGTAGACTAATATATAATATACAAATAATATAAATAAGTACTGCAGGAAAAAAAATATAAATTCACAAAAGGGCCTCCCCCCAGGGCAGTCTTGATGAAAATGTTCCTACGACATAAATTCTCCTTTTAACAATTCTATGATAATAATATACAGTGATTATCAACACTTGAATTGAAATATTTAAACTGTAAATTAAATGGTACATTTGCTGCTATCAAATATACAAGCTGACAGAATAAGTACTTAAGTACATGGCGTTACATTGAAATAAACAAGCGTTTTATGATCAAACCTCTGGACAAATGCAGCTTGAGTGATTAAAAATGAATACTGTAAGCTACAAAATTAATGTGGTACCTGAAGTTGTTCTGAGATTTAGAAGTGAAATAATGAAGGTTCTGCAGGTAAAATCGTCAACAAGTCAATAAATATTTTCTTTATAGTAAGATTAGTAATTATTTTAAGATTTCTATGCTTTCAAGAGTAATTTTTCTTTTCATGTATTTTTACCTTTCCAACATTTTTTGGAATAATGTCAGAGGTTGGTCTGACCTAAAACATGGCAACAGGAATCATTTATGACTTTATTTCCCGTCTTAATCTGCAGATTTGATGATGTAAAAGCAGAAAGTGGACCAAGTAAGAACTAAAATGTGAACCAAACGTGTGTAACTTTTGTATGTGAGCGGAGTTCAGAGCGACGGGTGGAGGCCCCCGGCGAGCAGACCGTGACTCTGACTCCGGTGTCACTACATTATCCTCCATATGCCGCCGATTCCCACACACAGCGCTTTTTTTTTTTCTGAAGTTTATGACAGAAGTGTGTGGAGCCAAGGCTCGTCCAGAGGTCCCACAGGGTCAAGGCCTGCTCCCAGCGCCCGCGACCCGCACTGAGAGCTCCCTCTCAGCGAGGACCGGGCCGGGGTCACGGGTCCTGTGATTTACGGCCGGGCCTTTGTGCGGCGCGTTAGACTGACTGCCAGGGTGTCTGTTCTGTATGGAGGCAATTCGAGTAATGATAATGAATGTCCATATTAAAGCTCCTTTCACAGACCACGGCAGATCTGCATTCAGGATCGCACCCGAAAAACAATCGAACCCTTCTGTCGCCTCATCCCAACTGAACTGGACTGATCCTCTTACCTGTGTCACTTAATCCTGTTCCCTCTAATCCCAGGAACAGTAGGAATACAATCCACATTTCTCATCCTGGAAAACTTTGAAGTTGGCATCTGTGTCCACACATTTTTACTTATTTTTTATCCATATTACTTCTCCTCACGTTACCACTCAAATACAGTATTTACTATGAATTGTAGTAACTGGGAGAACCGGTCCCTGTCACCATGGTGAAATATTGATAAATAGAATAAATCTCTAAAGAGAAGATCTTTTTTTTAAAACCAGTAATAATCTATATGATTATTTTATCTGAAAATGTGAAAAAAATGTTGCAGCTATTTCTTTTTTTGAAGATTTTGAATTTAATCCATTGACGGTGTGAAAGATAACTCGTGTCTCAGCTATTGGGTGTCATCAACGTTGGTCCTTCATCCAAAAATCAGCGTGTGTCAGCGTTTTCTCATGGTAAGGACAGTAGCCGCTGTATCTCTTGGACCGTCTGAAGTGTTCTGGTTTTTATCTCTGTCAAACTCTGAACCCTGCAGCATCTTTTTTGTTTATTTTGCAGCGATCACTTATATTTGAGACCCATAAAGACTTAAACTACAAACCTGGCTCTGGGACCGCGTTGGCTTTAAGAGACAGAACCTAAAAAGGTCCATTTTCACTCAGTGTGCACTGTGGCGCTACAGCAAGGGAGAGGAGCGGTGAATCCCTCGGGGTCGTTGGTCGTCTTTTGTCCTCAGTGCTGTGTTGGCCGTGACTCAGCATGTCCACCTCACACAGGGCAGGTCACATGATCTACGGACAGGGCAGGTCACATGACCTACGGACAGGGCAGGTCACATGATCTACGGACAGGGCAGGTCACATGATCTACAGACAGGGCAGGTCACATGATCTACAGACAGGGCAGGTCACATGATCTACAGACAGGGCAGGTCACATGATCTACAGACAGGGCAGGTCACATGATCTACAGACAGGGCAGGTCACATGATCTACAGACAGGGCAGGTCACATGATCTACAGACAAGGCAGGTCACATGATCTACAGACAGGGCAGGTCACATGATCTACAGACAGGGCAGGTCACATGATCTACAGACAGGGCAGGTCACATGATCTACAGACAGGGCAGGTCACACGATCTACAGACAGGGCAGGTCACCACTTGGCAGCCAGCAACATTCCTCATTAGGATAGGAGTGGAGGATCCTGATCCTGCTCGGGTTTTTGTCAAAGATGAAGATAGATCAGAGCGGGGGATGAAGAGAATGGAATTAAGGTGCAGGAATGGTGTCACCCTCCGAATTACCCACAATGCCTCGTATTTGTAAAGCCTATGCGTCTCCTCCTTCCTGGAAATTCACTGGACCAACGAGTCAGCTAACGAAAGCGCTAATTCAGTGGGAAACATGAGACATCAAAACCACAACAAGCCCCCTCCACCCCTCCACCCGCCCACACACGCACACACGCACACACAACCACCCACTCAGGCACATGGTAGAAAGTATAGCAGCTCTTAATTTTCTACTTCTTCATGATTATATAACTACAACAGCGAACTTCTTCATCAAACTCAATGATGTAAAATTGGAGACGTTGGATGAATATTTGTACCTGTGAGTGAGTTTGGGTTTTTTTTACCATTCCATCCCATAATTTCTATTACGTGTTTTGAAATCAGTCAAAAATACATCTCCATATCTCCAGTCTTGTTGATCTTCATTTGCAAAAACACACCTCTGTATTTTTTTATGAAATGGTAGAAATCTGTCGTTTTTATATCCACTGTACATTCTCAGTAACAACAATCAAAGCAGTGTTGGGTTAAAAGAAAAAAAAGTGAACGTGCAAATGAAAAAAGTTCTTTAAAATGTGATCCGTCAGAACATTTCCTGCTGATATTTGTGTGTTTTATGTAAGTTGACGTGTGAATTCAGATCCTGTGATTCTGTGTTTTTTTTTTTCCACATCCTGCCCGCTTAAAACTTCTCCAAAAACAACATCAAACTAGGTCAGTATATGTTTGCATCCAGTGGCCCCCACCTCACCGTAAACCGGCTCCCCAGAGAGGAGACCGCCAAAATTTTGGCATTACGTAAGCGAGAGGTCTGCTGTGTTGGCCCCAGCAGGGTGCCAGAGGAGGGCCCGCTAAAGAAAATGGGTTAGGCTGCTATTATCCTCCCCACAGTCCATCAACAGGCCTCTACTCCCTCGTTTACGCTCGCCATTATCACGCCAGTGTCCTTAGCGCACCAGCGTTCGGACTCTTTTACGGCAAACCAAGTGCAATTAATGATCATTAGCTGCCCTGTCTCGCTTCATCCCCATCAAGCTCCTGCCTGCGCCGTGGTTGGCAGACAAGGGCCAATCACGGCGCCGGGAGCACTCAGGCGTGGATTGCACTCGATGGCCCGGCGCTCGGCCATTCTTCGCTCTAACAGGCCATTCAGCGCCCTGCGAGGAGGGGCTCATTAACACCGGGCCCTCGTTAGAGAGGGGAGGACGTCGCCGTGCCACACGCTGGACAGGAGAGGTCTGTCCCCCAACACAATCGCCTGTGTCTCCGTCCAATTATCAGACCGGACCTGGATTTAGTCGGTCGGCGGCGAGCGCTCACATTGCACCAGAGTGTGCCCTCGCCCTTCGTTCCCCTCCCTCTCTGTGCTGAAGCACGGCACGAAGCCCGTCCGGCTCGTCCAGCACCCCCACACCCGCCGCCCCAGACCAGAGCAGTTTTATCCGTTACTGTGGCGGGATGTCCCCGTGTGCCCGCGCATTGTTCGGCAGCCAGGCCACTGTGAGCAACCACAATGGGCTCAGAACACTTTACCATCACACTGAGCGCAACGTCGCACGGGACAAACCCCTCCCCACGGCACTGACCTGACTCCGTCTGCTGTGGTCAGCATCTCTGACCTCAGACAGATTTAGTTCTGATATTACTCATCAGTTCTACGTTCACATGTCTCTCCTCTGCTTTCCTACAGTGACTTCATGCGATCTCTCATCAGCAGCACGGACCTCCGATCTCTGGAAGTGAGGCTGTTCAAAGCCAAGGTAATGTCGAGGATTTCTGAGGGCAAGAAAATGATGTGTGTATTAGTTTGCAAACATGTAGAGGAGGAGCAAGTGCACACTCACACATGGAAGGAAAGAAGGAAGGAAGGAAGGAAGGACATCTCTTTAATGTCATTATATACACTACAAAATTAGTTCTCTGCTATCATCTGATCCTGTCTACGAGAAGACGTGTTCAGCCTTGAGATACAAAGTCCATTGCTACTGTCAGAGCAGTAAAGTATATCTCAAATAAGCAAGATATACATTATATATATGAACTTAATTACTTTACAAGGTCTGAAGCCCCCAGGTAAGAAGGCCTCCTATAACTATGAATCTATATTTATGTTTATGGAGAGAACCTGAGACTGTATGATGAACAAACTTAATTCTTCGACAAGATTGAAAAACAGAAAGAATGGATGATTTCTGTCGTTTTCAGCACATCCTCGTGTCAGGCAATGCCAGAAAACCATCCCAGAACATCCAGAAAACATATTTACTGTCCCTGCATTCAAAAAAATCTATATGGAAACATTTGCAGCTCCCAATCCTGTTGACGTCCGTACACTGATTGTTCCTTGAATTGGGAAAAGGCTGAAAAGGGGGCCTAAAGCCTGGGCCTGGCCCGGGCCCCCACAACGCTAAGTCGGCCCCTGCAAATGACAATGTGACAATTCAAGGCATGCAGGCGTACGATACTACGAGTTCACATACAGGCCACGAAATGTCAAACACTCTTCATATTTTT